>JAACJT020000170.1:0-51377 GCA_009936485.2 Gymnarchus niloticus | reverse complement strand
TAATAATAATAATAATAATAATAGGGCTTTGGACTTATCAACGGACAGTTTTCAAATTAACTACCAGGGAATAGGTTTATCTAAGCAAAATGTTTCATCTTAATGAAAAAAGAATTAATAATAAATGTGGTTTTAGCTCATAAACTTGAATATAATTTATTCAGGGACAAACCTGCAAGCCAAATGTGTGGTAACTGCCACCAATGGGTTAATGCACTCAGAGCCATGCATTATATGTTTACTGTATAACCTTTACATATGGAATTGCATATACAACATATCATTGCTTTTTGTATGTCTTCAAAGTGAAAAGATGTGTTGCTGTGAATGGTTATGTACAAACAGCTTGTGTTATATTAAGCTGTAACTTCAAGAAAAACAGATAATTGGTAGGCCTACTACACTTATTACCAGCTGCATACACTCAAGTATGCTTAAATTTTGCATAGTCAAACACGGATTTCTTTGAGATTAGAAAGCTGGTATGGCTTTGCAAAGCATCAAATTTTTTGTGCGACTCTAGAACGTCCTTGCCTCGTGAATGAGGAAAAAATGTGCCAGAGTACATTGGGAGAAATTTAACACTACTAAACAATACGAAATAAAGAGGTGCTTATTAGAAGAAGACAAAATTACGCAATGCCACGCATACTGCAACTGACATTTTTAACACTTTGATTATCATATAACATCAAGCTTTTCCTTAAATGTTTAAGATTTTCTTTTGCAAACATCTGAAATTTGATGAGTAGGCTTCTTAGATACGTGTCACCTTTTAACTCATATTTATGCCATCGGAGTAGATTTTGTGGACACTACCAATAAGGGCATGCCCTGTAAACCTGACCATGATAAGCCTATAGGAGACAGATGGATGAATAGGTGTACTGGGTAGGCTTGTGTACAGGCCACGGGGTATTCTACACGTGCGGTACTGTACAGTACGCAATCAGTACTGATGCAAAGGTAATTAGACTTCTGAGTTTGGCTGTCTACAGATGCAGGACACTCGCGTGCAATTGCGTAACGAAGCCTGAGCGATAACAGAATCGACTGTAGCTCATATGCGATGTCGGACACTTGTCCACGTGGACACAAAATATGGCAGCATGCACTCAGCCCTGCATTCGCCCATGGCCGTTCGTAAAATTTTACGATCTCTCGTCCATGCAGCTGGTAACACGCGTGCTAGCATCTGAAGTATGAGCTGGCCTTATCTGTCCCTCAAGGATGATACAATAAAATACATAAAAGAAACAGTTAAAAAAAAAATCTGTTAAAAATGTAACAACCCGTTATGATTTGATTGAGCTTCGATTGGACGTGATTACGATCATTTTAAAAAGAACTGAAGGGTCCTGCTTTGAGAAAAAAGATATCCAAAATTCAATCATCTTCTAATCACTTCTTCTGGTCCAGCCTGCCTGGAGACTATCAAAGGCAGCATAGGGCACAACACTCCGGAACACCCTGGACAGGATGCCAGTCAATCACAGGCCACGCAAGTATACACACACACACACACACACACACACACACGCACACACACAGAAACCCCAGTTATCCTAACTGCAAGTCTTTGGACTGCAGGAGGAAACCCACAAGACACGAGAACATGCAAACTCCACACACACAGAATGGGGGTGGAACTTGAACCAACATGTTTGAAAGCGTGAAACAACAGTGATGCCCACCAAGCCATCCTGCCCCCCAAAACATAAATATATTATAATAAAAATGGTGCATAACCCATCACAGATCTGTGTTATACCCAGACATCCTTCCCAGATGAACCAATTGACCCCAAACACCCATAATATAGCACAACTGCCGATATGACCAAAAATCCAAAATCTAATCGAAAATCTTTAATCTTCCTACCAGTACCTTACCGTCAATTTTAGAATGCCAAGTGTCAAGTAAACACTGCCCACTGAGAGGGAAACGGAGTGATGAAAAAATTATGGTGCATAATAATTGTCATGGAAACTAAAAATCCCAGAAGGAATGATTTAAAATGATATTAATGAACAGGCACAGAAGACAAAATTAATTAGTCTGGAGACTAATGTGAGCTAATAAGAGACCAGCGTGTCCTTCAGCTTCATCAAACTACATCACAGAAATTTTAGGCCTACATTATTTTTCCATTTCTTTTCAGAGGTCAAACATCTGATTCTATAAAATTTTACCTGTTTAAACTTAACTTATATCCAAATCTAATATAAATGTAACTGACTAATGCAAAAGTCTCACTGAAACAAAAAAAAGGCATATTCTTGGGGCCCATGACAATGTTTTTGCATAAAAAAAAATATCAAAAGTAAAAGTTTCATACAGGTTCAGGAGGATTGTTTTTTTTCCTCGACTAGACCTTACATAAAGTGTGTACAGGTACTCCCCGGTCTGCAAAATTAGGCTTAACTCCTATTAAGATTATATTACTTGTATTACGTTTACTATTACTGTTTCCATATACATACTTTCCATAGCATTCTATGCAGGATTGGAGCAAACTTGAAGGCTATTCCAGGAAACAGAGTATGAGGGAGAGTACAATATGACATGCCAGTCCATCACAGGGCAATACACCCAAATTAGGAGCAACGTAGAGACAGCAATCTTTGGACCTTAAGCGGAAAATGGAGTATTAAGAGAAAACCCACACACTGCAAGAACACATACAAAAAACACATACAAATGGCATTTACTCTCTCAGTATAACACAATACATTTATGCCTTTATAATAAACCTAATCCAAGCAAGGACCATTGCAAGAAAAGACTATCTTGTAACAACAATAATGAATGCTTGCATAATGATAATTTTGTACCTGTTACTTTGATAGATGTAGCACAAACCGAGCTAAGATGGCACTGGGCTACCCTCTGGCCATATGCAAAGCCTGAGGAGGGTCAACGCAAAACAATTGTCTATTTTGTCCACTGTTAATCTGAGATAATGACACTTATAAGAATTAACAGAAATAGTACACAGTACGTTTATGTGTCTAATTTGCGCTTAGTTTATTTAAAATATCTAATCAGATCACATTTTCGTTTTATAATTACAACTGTATAATTGTATCACTGATTTAGCTAGCACAGAATTAAAACCAGACAGAATCAAATCAAAAGAAAAACACAGAATGAAAACTGACTTTGGAAAACTACGAGCGTTCAATGACTACTTCTGACCTTCAGGACTACAAGGAAAACAATACAAATAGAGCAATATAAATTATTATTATGACTATTTTTGGTCATGAGATCCAAAACCAAAAACTATTCCTTGTATGCACAGAAACGTTTAACGCTCTGTCTGTCTGCTGAAACTTCAGACACTAACCTCGAGGTTAAGCATAAAGGAGGAAAAACGACATTTCCTGGCGTTTCATCGTACAACGTGAATCAAAGGACAAAATGAAGAACTCTTGGAGAGGTAGAACACTGGATGAAGAGGGGGAAAAAAAACAACCATCTACATTTAATAATCTACATGAGAACAACATTGTTTAGAGGAATTTTTATCACATGCAACATTCTATTTATGATCCTCTTTGTAAAAACTCTGTGCCTCAATATTTACTAGAAGCAAACTGTTATTTAAATAGAAATGCATTTGCAGATGTTTGCTGATTAATATGAGATGGAAAGGAATCCAGCTGACTGAGTTTTCTTTAGCATTCTTAATATGTTTACAATATAATGTTTTGGACATAGTTTTATTCCTACGTTTTGTATATTGTATGGTATTTTGTATTTTAAGATGTGTTTGTTGCATTTTGAGCTCAAAAGAACATTATTCTGACTGCAAAATTATAGCCTTATTCAATTAAATGGTTATAGTAATAAAACAAAACGTGGTACACTGACCTGATCTGTTTTTAACACCATTCTTTAAACTCCACGCCATACAAACAATGAACTGCTTGGTTCTTTGTGTGTTGTGCCCCTTTAAATGCAGTTTTTATTAGCCATCTGAGACTAGCTGGACATTTTTGAAAAACATAATTTGACAGAAACTGCATTCACTGTCAACGACACAAATGGCAAACATTACGCTGGGATCTCACACTCCAGTTGCCCGTTACCGCTGGATGTCGTTTATGTGAAAACAGCTGTGTTGTTCCTTCCAGTATTAAGCTGGACGTGCGGTACACTTCTCCTAACCACTGGACTAGAACAGATGGGTGGGTGTGTTTTGAAACAAACGTAAAGACAAATGCAAAGAACTTGACAGTCTTTCAAAGCACACGATGACAATTTAAGGGAAGTCATTTGAAGAACCAAATTTCACCAGTCATTATGGTATCACTGTAAAAGATGATTCCTTTCACATGTTCTGTCCCCCTTTGATGACACGAAGTCGGGATCACCCACTCGTCCCTAGTCTGGAATAGTATATGCCTTGAAGTGCAACTAGCTCTACGGCTGTAATGTGCAAAAAAAAAAAACCGTACAGGAAAACAGTAGTAAGTTCCTGTGACAGTGTAGTAGGGGACTGATGTCAAGTCCACGATTAAAAAAGACATTCGTATCTCCAACTACTTGGTGTATTTTATGTCACGCATATTTTGTTTTCTGTTGATTCTCCAGCATAAAAATCTACATCGCTTAACTTCATCCAAACCTTCAAAAGCAAATTCCACATTTATGTGATGCACAAAGTCATCAATTACCTATTGCAATAATAATTGCATAAGACAATAAAACAAATGCCTTTCATCAACAATGACTTTGAGGTATTCTCAAAAAAATGGATCTGACCACTGATAGACACTAACTGGCCACTTCATTAGGTTCACCTTGCTAGCACTGGGTTGGACCCCCTCTGGCCTTCAGAACTTCCTTAATTCTTTGTGGGATAGAGTCAACAAAGTGACAAACGTTCTTCGAAGTTATTTGATCCATATTCAATTGATAGCATCATGCAGTTGCTGCCTGTTTGTCGGCTGCCACCTTCATGATGTGAAACTCTTGTTCCACCGTATCCCAAAGGAGCTCTATTGGATTGAGATCTGGTGACGGTGAAGGCCATTGAGTACAGTAAACTCATTGTCATGTTCAGAGAACCAGTCTGAGATGATATCGGCTTTGTCACATGGTGTGTTATCCTGCTGGAAGTAGCCATTAGAAGATGGGTACACTGTGTTCATAAAGGGATGGACATGGTCAGCAGTAATACTCAGGTAGGCTGTGGTGTTTAAACGACGCTTAGTTGGTACTGAGGACCCAAAAGTGTGCCAAGGAAATATCCCCACACCATTATACCATCACCACCAGCCTGAATTGTTGATACAAAGCAGGATGGATCCATGCTTTCAGCAAATGACCCTATCATCTGAATGTCGCAGGAGAGATCGAGTCTCATCAGGCCAGGCAACGACACTGACATCTTCCATTGTCCAATTTTGATGAGCCCGTGCCCACTGTAAAATCAGTTTTGTGTTCTTAGCTGACAGGAGTGGCAGCTGGTGTGGTCTTCTGCTGCTGTAGTCCATCTACTTCAGGGTTCAACGTGTTGTGCGCTTAGAGATGCTCTTCTGAATACCTTGGTTGTATTGAGTGGCTATTTGACCTACTGTTGCCTTTCTATCAGCTCGAATCAGTTTGGCCATTCTTCTCTGACCTCTGCCATCAACAAGGCATTTTCATCTGGAGAATCACCGTTCACTGGATGTTTTTTTGGTTTCAGACCATTCTCTGTAAACCCTAGAGATGGTTGTGCATGAAAATCCCAGTACATCAGCAGTTTCTGAAATACTCAAAGCAGCCCATCTGGTTCCAACACCTATGCAAAATTCTAAGGCACTTAAATCACCTTTCTTGCTCATTCTGATGCTTGGTTTTACTATGTCTGCATGCCTAAATGCACTGAGTTTCTGCCAAGTGATTAGCTGATTATACATTTCCTTTAACAAGCAGTTTGAAAGGTGTACCTAATTAAATGGCCAGTGAGTGTATACACACCCACTCTCTCTCTCTCACACACACACACACACACACGCTTAACACTGCAAGCTGCGCCACCTAATATTTCCACTAGCTGTGGTTGTGTGGCAATGAACATTCTAATTCTGGCTGTCAGCTTGAAAAAAACTGTCCCTAGACTACTCCCAATGTAAACGGCCCCCTGAGGCCCACAGCACTTCCATTTTAACAAAGTCAGCAAAGTGCAAGTCACAACACATTATGAAAGCTCAAAACATTAATAAAATACTGAACTTTGGAGAAATGCTAAACATCAAGGCAAGGGGCAGCGAGGTGGGTATGCGCTTGCTAAAGCACTCCGTTTGTGATACGTTGGCAAATGTGCACAGAGGTCAATCTCTTCCAGGGTGCATTCCATAGCAGCCAGGGGGTGCCCAAAGGGATGGAGACCACAGACCTGACAAGATGCATTCCATTCTAAAACTTGACCAAATGACTAGGAGATATAGGGGTTGTGTTGCTGGAGGATTAGTGGAGTCTGAGGAAAGCAAAATGAATGTCCACAAGATAGAAGTGAATGTTCTTAGCGTGAAACCCAAGTTCAAGGCAGAGTGGACATCATCACTGGTTCACCTGATGGTTTCTAAGGGGACATCCATCCAGGGCATGGATCCAGAGTGGCTCAGCAAAGGCTGACACCAGGATGTTCAGGTGCAGGACCAACCCTCAATCTAGGAAATCAAGGGTGACTCCAGAGTCTACAATGGCGTGCAGCTCAGACTGGCCTCCAGGCCGGCTTATCCAGGCAGTAAGGGTAAGGCAATCATTCACATCAGAGGTGGAGCGGATGGCCCCTATCAGGATTCCTTGGTGCTTCACAGGATGGGGTGTTTCCCAGCTGAGATGGACATGTGAGTCGAAAATGACCGACTCACTCACAGTACAGGCACAAGCCTCCCCAGAGCCACTGGTCCCGCTCTTGGGTGGACAGAGGGATCTGTACCAGTTGCATTGGCTCACTGGAGGCAATGACAGGAGGGTTGATTGGCTAGAGTAGTTCCGCTTGGAGAGAGGCAGGTGTGGAACTGGGGAATGAGTACCGTTCTTGTGAAGCCAACTGTAAACCCGGATAGCCAGAGTAATCAGGTTCACCTATTTGTTGCCAAAGTTTCAAGAGGCCAGCTCATCTTTTACTTCCACTGTTAGGCATGGTGGTGATGGGTAATAAGTGCCTCCTGGTTCCAGCCAGTCTCCACTGCTGGTGTTTGGAAGTCCACAGAGCAGTCTGCCAAAAAATGGGATCCCAGCTAGAGATGGAGCAATCCTCTAGCCTGCTGACAGGGTGGTTGAACAGCCTCTGAAACTCATCCAAGAACAAGGTGAAGGAGACACACAGGGTTTACTGGTGGTTCCACATAGTCATAGTCCAGGATAGCACTCGTCCAGAGAGTAGTGAAATGATATATGCAATTTTGGCCCAGTGGGATGGGAGGGCGATTGGTTGGGTCACAAAACATAAATAACTTTGGGTCAGGAAACTGCTGCAGAGATTGGGGTCACTGTCTTAGTGCTTGAGGTCAGAGAGGAGTGCTCTGGAAAACAATGGGGTGACCATGGTAATAGCAGCTGAGGCCTCCGCTAACAACTGCCTGAAGGAATGTATCTCCTGGGCCTGGGTCCGAGTGGAGTCATTCAGGGCGTTCATCATCGCCTGGAGTTCTGGAATGATCGCCTGCATGTAGGCAACCTCCGCTGGATCCATGGATAGTTCAGTCATTCTGTAATGCATGTGCCGAAGATCCATTTGTAGAAGCAGACGACCAAGAGAGGCACAGTGGGGTGTAGACAGGAAGAATCTTTATTTGAATACATGGGGAGGGGGAACTTAGGGAATCAAGAGCAGGAATGCATATAGGGTAGTAGAAATCACAAGTAGTGAAGGAAGAGAGCTAGTGGAGCCTGTGGGAGAAGTCAGAGAGATGACAAGCAGTTCAATGGCTGTATGAGGATAACGGGAAGGGAAGGAACTTAAAAAGGGCCGAGACAACAGACGATGGGAAGCAGGTGCAAGGTGGGGCAGATGGATGCTTGGTAAAAGTGGAGAGATGCCCCATGGTGGTGTGCAGGAGGGGTGGTGCAACAAACACAAAATTTTTAGAAAGTGCAAAAACATTAAGAAAGCCCAAAACATTTAAAAATCAATTGTTTGATGCTTTCTTATTTTTTGCTTTTGCTTGTTTGCTAAAGGTGTTTTGCATTGTTTTTATTTACAGATAGTCTGTTCAAGAAAATAGAAGGTACTACCCCATTACAAATGCAATTTAATGAAGATTCAAGAGTTTAATTTCTTTAGAGTTCCACAGCGTCCTAAAATCTCAGTTTAAGCTCCAGGTAAAGGAAGCAAACAGGAGTACAACCGGCCATCTCACAATAATCAGATTACAAGTTCATGTACGGTATATAACATGAATGGAAAAAGTCATGAACACAAGACAATAAAAAATGACAAAAGGGGTTAGTCTCTAAATGGAGAAAAAGGAAAAAGGCTCTCGTACAGTTCGCAAACGCCTGAAAGTCAGGAAAATTCAGAGCTTGAAAAGTTAGAACTTGAGTTTCCAGTGTATACATGTATGTATATACAACGTACTGATTTAATGACTAAATCTAAACTACAGTCTAATGTACTGTTGTAGACTATAACAGCGTTCAATGAGTACAAGATGCATTTGTACCCTGACACTGCCTGACAGTGCAAAGAGGATTAATACGCACTTCATAACAGTTCAGAATTTGAAATCATGTTCCTTTTATATAGTTTACACCGCTATGTGGTATATTGAGTTTTTAAAGCTACGGTTACAGAGACTCTACTAAAGAGACATTCCCAGAAGCTTTGTATGACCACACAAGGTCACACAAGTATTCTAAACCCGGAGCCTTACTAGTCCCAGCAGACTTTGTCACCCCGAAGTCACTCAAATGATTCTCTCTCACGTCCATATTATATATGCCCAGTTAAAATAATATAGAGCAAATTAAAATATGATAGCTTAATAATTCTTTACTCAGCGGTGCAATTAAGACGGCCGCGGGCAAATCTATTAGGCTAACAACTGCAATACTTCTCTACTGTCAAACCAAAATACAATTCGGCCAGTTTAACAAGGATTCTTTCTTGCTCGTCACTTGCTGTTGTCTTAATTGTGAGGTCCGTGTGTTATCGTCTTCTAACTTTGTCTCAAATCTACCATTTAAATCCAAACAAGAGTTTTGTCTTAACTACTTAATGCAATGTTGTACTAAAATAAACTGTTTTGATTTCAGCAACATACGACTGTTAAAATTCGATCATCCCTTAGACATATCTCCCACAGATCTCTCCAGCAAATTTCCAGGGAAACATTTTTCCTTCCTTAAAGGATATAATTTTCTTGAAATATGCTGGCTTTGCTAGTGAAGCAATACAAAGGATTGAAACTCAATATGCCCTCGCTAAACCGTCGGCTAACCCTTTAACCCGGTACTTCACCACTTTTACACGTAATGCTTTTGTTTCCACAGCTGAGCTTTGAATCCTGTGCTCTTTTATCTTTGAGTCTCAGGCAGTTTTTCTAAAGTGCGAGACGAACCAAATAAGCAGAGAATTCTGTGTAACTTCAACTCCACCAAGCAGACGCCAATCAACCGTCTCTTAAAGACACTAAAATACGCTTTGTAATTGGTCAGCAGATTGATTACTTAAATTTATGACACCTTGGAAATGATCATGCCACGACAGAAAACAAGAATAAAGAACATTATTCCTATACATACGTGAACATCTTTAAAAATTTGATTTAGACTACGTAAACAAAATACTGAATTCCTCACTTAATTACACATGTCATGAGATTCTTTCCCCCCCTCTAATGGCATTCAGAATATTCATGGTGGCAGCCAGAATAGGAGAGATCAGGAGTCTATGAAGCTACGTTTCTGGGGGGTGAAAGAATGAAAACCTGTGGATTAGTTGCAACGACCCAGCATGAGGGCACTGTACTCAGGCCTTTCAGCTGCCATAATGCTTGCTGGTTTAAGCTCAATGAGCCCTGGATAAGTCTTTAGTACTGTGCCTTTTAATCCAGTCTCACCTCCACCCCCCCAAGCCCTCTGTCGATTTCCACTCCGGCTCTACGGTCCGTTAGACCCTTTCAGTCAGACTTTCGCACGACAGCCCTTAGGCAAGCCTAGTAACAGCTGGCTAAAAGCTGCGAGTGGAAAGACCGAAGCTTTTAGCTGCACGGGAGCTCCAGCTTTAGTGATGTCAGACCTGCTGGCTGTGCAATGGGACCCACCTGGGAGGCCCAGCAGGATGAAGAGAGAAAGAAACCTTCCACCATAAATCAAACCTAACCCCAACCTGACGCGTGCACTTCAAAGCGGACAGATTTCCCAAGGAGAATAAATGGAAGAATCTGTAATAATTCTCAGGGATTCTGCAACTATTTTGCAGGTGTTTAGAATGGTTTCAGCATTTCTACATTTCACAGACTAATGGATTAGGACACTTTTATGTTTAATATTGAGGATTCTGTGAGCAAGAATCCATCTGGTGCCACAACACACTTAAAGCACTGTAAGCTCAGGAGGGCCTCCATTGTCCATTAAAATAAATCTGCACTGAAATGTGCGTCCTAATGGGTTTTGGAATGGATGTCAGACGCATTCGTTTCACAGGCCTTTAGCCTGAATGCATGGGTAAGCAGGAAGCCCCGTTTAAAAAGATCAACCCGCTGCTGTGGACCGCTCATGTCCTGTCCACCACTTAAAAGCAGAAGCGTGACATGTTGGACTAGCAGTGTGGAGAGGCAGCCACATTCCAAACCTGCGCCTCCGTTGTTAGTGTCCAACATTCCTGCCAAAAAATCAGCTATGTTACTGCAAAAGTCATCGATCCTATGGCCACAGGAGACATCCCAAAACCAAACCTTAAACTACGATTTTGTAAACAGCAGAGGGCAGAAACTGGGGCGACCAACGTATGTCATCACGCTTTATTCTATTTTAGCTGTCCTGTAATTTAGCCCTCAAGCAGAGTACATTAGAATAATTCAATCATTTAACTCTTCCTCTTAGATGAAAGACATCGGGACTTGCTTTGTATAATAAAACAGCATGTTCCCCACAAAACAAAGCTAAACATAAAAGCAAAAAGGTTTCTGTTACTCAAGTTAAATGGGAGCCCAGTGACCTGTTCTCTTGACAGTGAGCAGATCGTAAACTGGTGAGTCTGTAACCATTCAACAGCAGGCCCATTTTAAAAATAAATATGACCTCACAGCTTTTACATTATTGTAAAGGAAGCAATATTAAATGTCCGTTCCCAATTTCTTCACCATCACAGTCTAGCATTGCATGTTTGCAGCTTTATTGATAATTAACAAAATAAACAATTACCACTGAATATTTATTAGTTTTAAACATACTGCTTAAAAAATCTTTAAAACAAATATCCGCAGAGATAAGAAAAACACCATGCATTTTCCATAACAGCTCGTCCTGAATAGGGTCAGGGTGAGACAAAAATCGTAAATTGTAAAAACTGTCAATTCAAACATATTCCACTGTATATTGCAGTGCTTTCTTCTAAAAATGCCACCTACGATCCATCCCACCCCAAGATTTGCTATATTGAAATTAGCGCAGCTGTCTCAAAAATGCCCAGGGCCAGACAGTCTTTCAAGCCGAGAGACCAGTTGCTTTCTTCAGGCGTAATATCAGTATGCCTGACCTCACAATGGCTGCTTTTACGCTTTAATTCTTTGTGGGCTTAACCATCCTGAGATAGTTCTAAGTCCCTGCACATTGTGATCAGAGCAGAATTCCTGTGAAATGTGATCAGAAATTTGTGTGAAGTGTTCAGGAAGGGAAGTGAGGAAAAAAAAAAAAAAAATCTGTGACACTCCTTAAGCGTTCTTTTCTTGTGTAAACTAGGGCTAAACCCCAATGAGCCAGGAGCATTTATAAAATAACTGAAAGTTTTGTGTCACATATTTTAACTGTGACAAAGTTAATCCTAGGACTGTCACTAAGCACAGGAACATTGATCAGCTTGCACATTTAAGCCTGAACTTTCCCTGTTACTGCCGACAACAATACATTCTGCTAGTAATGCAATTCAACAGTACACAATTTAATATTTTTTTTTACAGAGTATATTACATGAGTGCACATATCCCATGTTACATATGTAGATTTGTGGTCTTGTTAATTTAACAGAGTTGCACAGGACTGAACAGAACTGTCTTAACCTTTTAATAAATGCCCTATGACTAGACAGACAGACAGGGTGGGTGGATCGGTAGACAAGTTTAGCGAACAGAGTTTAAAAACTGAAACTACATGGAATTATGATGAAGATTCTGGAAGCCTCTTTCGAGTGTGATTTACCAGTACACGTATGAAGTACTGTTATTTCACATAAAGATTTTAGTTATGTCTATCATACTCATCCATTAGCTTACATCCAGCAGCAACAGAAACAATGTTTGTTTTTACCTTCTATGACAAGAATAGCATTCTGAGGACACTGAGGACTCCCCATCTAGATGTCAATTTTCATCATTTATAGATATGGATCAATTCACTGGTTTCTGTACTAGTTCAGACATAGCAAAATATGGATCTCAGTGGTGGTATATTCAGGACTATCCAGCATAGGTTATGGGTTGAATTTAGGTTGAATTTCAGCAAAACTTATATACCCATTGTGGAAACACAGCCAAAACCAGAACGTTTAGGTGTGCAAACATACTTAAACTATGTAGGTGTAAAAACAGAAAAAAAAAAACATTAAATATGAAACATTTTGTTCAAAACGAATGAATGAAAAAACATTTAACCTACAAATAAAATACAAGAAAAAAATACTTGTTGATAATTGCTTTCAATGATTTACAAACAAATTTCAAGCGCTGTTGTGTATACTTACATTTACAACAGGCTGTTTAATTATATCTGCATATGTCATGACTATTTAACAAGTTTAGTTAGAAAGTTAGGCGATAATTCCATGGCTTGGAAGTTCGCTGTAATTCAATTTATTAGAGAAACATCCTAGTAGAAGCCTAGCTGTGCTTGGGTAGCATGAAATAAAATACAAACTGGAAGGAGTTTTGAAGAAACAGTAAAAGTTGTTTACACACACAAATAAATCACAAATCAGAAAACCACCTCAATAAATTCAGCATAAATGGATGAGATAAATCACGAACGGTAAAGTAACAGCATAATTTAAAAAGTAGCCCCAATATTCAGCGATTTTAATTTTACTAGTAATTATTTGAGTGTTTTGCGAGGTGCACGAAATCAGAATTTCTGTAAATACTTCAACCAAATCCACATTCAGAATCAACGTTAGCCTATTTCGAGACAATGATATTAGTCTAGCTAGTGAAGAAGCCACATAAATAATAATGATACTCATATAATGCTAATAATGATATCTTACACAAATGTGTTCTTATAAGTAATGGTGATAATGAACATATACCGCTATCTGTTTTATTAAAAAGGTGTTTACTTTGATGGTGCCATAATTTTTTTTAAAGAGAATCAGAGGGAAAAGACGTTCAAATCAAGTTGTGCTTTTGAAGGGCCAACTTGCAACAAAGCATTGTCTAATCACAGTATAAGAATGAGTGTGTTACATGTATACTGTATGACCTGCTACACACTGTGTGTATGACCTGTTACACACTTTGTGTATGACCTGTTACACACTGTGTATGACCTGCTACACACTGTCCATCTTCCCTAACCATGCACATCAAAACAGATCACAGTACTTTGCAGCGTGTGAAGCTGCCGTTTTGAAGGACAGTAAGTACACATTAAAACACTACAAGTACATCCATCTCACGTCAAGTTCTCGGCTCCTGGATTCGAGACACACTTACTTGGCGTTCTGCGAGCTCCATGTCACCGACTCCAGAGATTTCGCAAGCGGCGAGGCAGATCTGCAAGAGACTGTCAGAATCCATAGGTAATACTTCCAACAGCATCCGACCCCTACCATTGTCACTGATGTCGGTACAGCGAGCAGGAAAGACGGAGGAAAGACTTTTCTGATTAGTGTAAATCCCCGTGGATTTTCGATCGAAATCACCGAACTCGCGTTAATATGTGGTCTGCCGGGGAGGCTGCGGACAGCATGGGATCCCTTTATCACACACACACACACACTTCCTCTGCTCGTCTTACAGTCGACGTTGAGAAGCGAGTGAAGATTCAGATGGGATTTTTGAGTGACATCAACTTTTTTGGAGGAATATCTTAAGGCACTCTTCACAATGGTGCCGCGACGGAGGAAAGGTGTGAAGAACGCACTACGATTTCTGTTTCTCTGAGATGAGAAGCTTCGTGTACGCGTGTGTGTGTGTGTGTGTGTTCTTGAAGTACACAGATGATGTGATTTTCGCTCACTTGCCCGTGTCACTCGGGCTATTTTCAGACGTGTGGGGTGTAAAAAAATCACTATTTCTCGTGGAGCGGGTCACTTTGCGCTGCTGACCCACTTATCCAGAAGTGTTTATATATTTATTTTAAATTGGTAAACGCACATCCATCTCTCCGCAATGACGAGGGTGAAGTTTTGTTTTAAAGACAACAAAAACTCCAGTGAATTTTACGTCCATCGAGAAATTTCTCCATAGCATTCCATAGGATGAATCCTCGAATCCATTAACTCACTCCTGAGACGATAATCATTCGAGTCTCCGACCTAAATGACTTTAAAGTGCTCAGATGTCTTCTTCTTCATTGCGTCTTGTCCATGCCGAGGTACGTAATCCGAAATACAGCAGTGTGTCAGATCTGTTCCCTTCTATGATCAAGCAGTGCTATTTCACATATTTCATGCTCAAACTGTAAAAAGGGGAGGGGGGGGGACGTCGTATCAAAGGCCGGTGTTCCTGGAGCACAGTATCATGCTTGCACGTACTCCCCGACCACGGCTGAACGATGAAGCATGTGGCAGAATGGGCAGATCTCGCTCCAGGCTTGCAAATGATCAGGCGAGCGGAGGACAGCCCCAGCGTCCCAGCCAATCAGAGAGCACTTCGAAGGTCCCCACGTAAAACTGCGTCTCCTGACGCGATGTGCTGTATTTCGTGTTTCGTGGTCCACATAACAATGTCCGCTATGTGATTCAGAGCCTGATTATCCCGGGCAAATTTCACATGCATAAAGCGAAACGGTCCGTCTCCAAACCATGATTTAATCGAATCAATATGACACCCTGACTGAATGAATAATAAAAAAAAATACGAAAAGGCTACGAAGATTTTTGATCTTTTTAAGGACTTGCATTTCATTTGACTTTGATTTGGCTTTAAACCCTCTGGCTTTTGCTTTTATATACTTATTTTCCTTTCTTTTGCATAATGTTTTATAATGTTTATATTGTACCTCTTGTCTGTTAATGGAAACGTTTAAAGCAAAAATAAATAGAAACTGCGTCTCCTTGCTGGTCTCGGAGTTATGCGTATGTATTCAGCGTTAGTAGCAAAGTAGTGTTACATTCTTAAATATTATAAGTTTCCCAAAACTACAAGACAACACAGAATAACTTTCTCTGTGTGTTTCTTTGGTATCAAACCCCTTCTAAAAACCATCCCCCATGGGAGTAACAATTGAATTACAAAGACGATATTTAATTTAAAGCGTTAACACAGTAGGCTAATTTAGGTTGGACACAGCATCTTTTACGTTGTCATTGTCACTCGGCCATTTTGCAGGTTTACTTTTATAGCAAATCATGCGACTATTATGTGTTGAAAGTATGAAAGAAATATATTTCTCATATTTACGCCCGCACACACACACATGGGGGTTAAATAGGCACCCTGTAGGATGGGAGAAATAACTTATTTTAGCTACCCATCTTCTGAAAGTCGTAGCCTGGGGTATTTTAGCTGTCGCTGGGCGTCTCGTCAGGCAAAATCCCATAAATCCCGTTTCATTTGTGCCAGAGTATCCCTCGATGTTTTGACCCGCATCGTGGTCCGAACGTACATGAGGGTAATTTATGTTAGTTTACTACGCACCCTGGTCGAACACTTAATTTCAGTGAAGTTATGTTTCTACATTTCATAATGCTCACAAAGCGCCGTTTGCCCTGTGAAGTGCGTTCAGTACTGACCTAGCTAATATGTATAAGTGCCCATAATGATAACCCATTTCAGCCCACATAAACGAACTTTAATTGGGCAGAAAACGAAGAAATTAAGGTGTTAATCCTATACATTATGTAACGTGCCTTTCCTATTGTTCCATTATTTAAGTACATCAAATTATGTGTTGATAGAGTTTGCTAGCTAGCCTAATAGATCTGGTAGGAGTAATATCAATAGATGATGTGTGTTAATTGAGCCAAAACAATGGCTTATTTTAGATACATACATTTAAATTTAGTATAAATTAAGATAATTTAGACCATTACCATTCCAACTCACTGTCTTACAGAAAAGGACAAAGGAAGAAAATCAAAGAGGAAGTTTAAAACTGAATAAATTCAATAATCTCAAGTATCTTTTTAGCGATTTTGTATATTGTGCTACTAGTCCGTAACAGTAAATTATAAAAACAAAGACTGTAAAGCACTAAGCTTAAGGGAGGTATCAAATTGTACAGGTCTGTACTGAAAAACCTCGGTTCAAGGATCACATTTCAGTATTTTTCTTACTGTATTATTATTCTATGAGACAACTTTGGAAATTGTTCTGTGGCAAACTGGTGAGCTGAGATTCTCCAAAATTCGAATTTAACCCCTAATATAGTTATAGTGTTTCTTTAACTAGACAATATCGCCCCCTAAGGGAAGCTTTGGAAATATTATCTCCCAATGTAAATTTTTTGTATAGCAGCAAAACTGGATTAATGGATTCTGACAGAGAGGAATATTCACATATATTACTAAAGTAAAATTTATTTGAAATTATATTATGTTATTCAAAAACAGAATACACAAATGTCTGGGGTAGTCTATATATAATGTGCAATGCTAGGTTTCTCACCTTTTAAAAATTCACTTCCCACTTTTTTATGGGTCTTGTTCTCAAGGGTACTATTAATTTTGAGTTAGTAGATAATAAAATGGAGAAGAAAAAGATGTATTTTAATAGGTTGTTAGAATACCTAGAATTTAGCCATCAATATTGCATTGATTTGTTTGTTTTTGACCTTCAACTTTTTCCCATTTGCCCATTAATGGGAATGGATGACAAGTCTCTCTCATGACTTTGCAGAGGATGAGCCGTTTCAAGGTGGATGGATGGATTATAATCTAATTCAGACTAATTCTTGAGGTTTTTGACCATTGATCTCTATTATTGCTGGCTTGATTTATAATAAAGGTCAGATGTAAAATTTCCCTTGGTTTTCAAAATTATAGCAGAGATATTAAATAACATAAAAATCTGAACATATATTTGGAATGTTTAAATGTTTGAAAAGAAATTACCATATTAATTTAGTAAGTAAATATCCATTTGTGGACCTAATACCGTTTTAGCCATACTGTTTATGTTCATTCGTTTGTCTTCCAACTGCTTGTCCAATACAGGATCTCCTGAAGCATAACCCTTGAAGAAGATGGCAGAGGACCAGGACGGGATGCCAGTCCCAGTTATACTATACACATTCACATAAAAGCAAAAAAAGCCTTTGAGGCACCGAAGAACATCCAGATAAACCAGTAGAGCATGCTTCTGATAACATGAAAAATACAGTTCAACTCTGGCATTATGCAAAGATGTTCAGGTTCATGATCCAGTGATTACTACATGAAGACGACATTTATTAAAGGCTTTGTTTTTTTTCACTGTAACTTATTAGTGGCAATCTTTACTCCCTCTACATCATTTAATCCTCACTTAGCCAAATATTTCTAAACATCCTCATTTTTGCATATTTGTATAAAAAAGTATAACATCCTGCACTGTTTCAATTGAAACACTCGTGCCTTAAGCATAACCCGGTACTACTATATCAATATTTATAATGTTAATGTCAAACGTGGTGTATTAGTGTGTTATTGCACTAATGATCTCTGTTAGGGATTCCCTTGATGTCTCTTGGTTTAACACATTCCAAAAGATTCGGTTGAATTGTGAAATATACAAAGACACTAGTTTTTCTGCTATGTATAGTGTTGTTCTCATGCACATATATTTTGGATATATATTGGCACAAATTATATAATTAGGTCTGAATTTATTCTCACTCAGCTTATTGTTAGAAAAGATACACACTATATAACTATAACATCTTTTTTTAGCATTATTGTGTGTGTGTGTGTGTGTGTGTGTGTGTGTGTGTGTGTGTGTGTGTTGAGTTTGCAATAACATTGTTTCATGATACAGCAGGAAACTCTGGTCTTAGTAACCTTTTAAAGAAATTTTGATAATACTGATTCACAGACAGCTGAATATGAGTTCATGATTCCAGGCGGGGTCATAGTTTAAAAATAAATATAAGAGGAAACTGCACAATATTTATCTTCCCACAGCAGACCCCAGAGTCACCTCCACACCCTCCTTCTGTAATTGCCAAATGTTATGACCTCTTTGTATAATGTGCCGTAGTCTCCTCACTGCTTATTTTTCTCTCATTTATTCTTTTGCATTCTGGTTATTTGGATATATTATAAAGTGTAGTTCTTTTTTATTGGGGAGAAAATTAGGCATATCATGCTTTTTTTCTGTACGTATCATTCAGAGTCAGAGTTATCTCATTTTGGATATCTTGCAAAGGCATGTTTTCATGAACTTCAGAATATTCTTCAGTGGATCTACAGTGTTTTCCATCCAGTGTTATTATCGAACGCCGTTCATTTCCTTTCTTATTTTTACAGCCCGTTTTTTATTACTTGTTATATAGAGAGAGAATTGGAAGGAAGGCTAATAACCTTAAGTGTATACTGTAGATTCAGTCCTATAGGCACAGTACCATCTATTCAGTTGAGCTGTTCCTACTGCTCATTTGGGTAAGTTAAACTAAACGGTTATTATTAAATATGGTTCCTAAACCTATGATTTACTCAGATTTATACTTAAAGTGATTTATAATTTGTAATTATGTCGTATCAGTAGGTGAATTAAATGGGAATTAACATTTTGAAGTGTGCTCTGCTGCATAATTCTCATGTTAGGTTAAAGCTGAAATATAGCTACTTGCAAAATAGAAGCAGTTAGATTACCTTTTAAATCAAACACTGCAAAGTATTTGATGCATCGTTAATAAAATGAACATAAGAACCCCTGAGAATTTCATTAGTGCAGTTTATTTCATATTTCAACCAGGGATTATTAATCGGCCTAACTGGCCAATTGAGTATTGAATTAGGCAAACAATACAGACCACTTTTGTTTTGAAAACTAACTTTGCCCCTTCCACAGGATGCCTCCCTAGACTCTCAGGAAGGGTGACTCAGGGAGGGAGCTTGACACAGACATTTATAATAACGGACAGATTTTACTCCACCCCTAAAAGCCATTAGAGTTTAATAGTGAGGCTGCCTCGCTGTGAACAGCTTTATGTGGTAGGCATGAATACGAATCCCTGAGCCCTGCTCGTGTATAAGAAGCAGAATCTCCTCAGTCATTTCCCACAGCCTGGAGGCAGCCCTCTCTGAACTTTTTAGCCTCTAAAGTTCCCCTAAATGTCGTAGAGGGCATCTGCTGCATTATGCCATATGGGTAGTTAGAGTACATGTGTGTTTTTTTTTTCTCTGAAAGACTAGGAGAGGTGGAGCTTCATATCCAAAAGTATGAAATGCAATCACATTTCCTAACAGGTTGATTCATCTCTGACAGAGAAAAGGGATGCTCATCTTCTGAAGATGTGAATTTCTTTCTACAAAATCATCAGTCTTGTCATCCAAGCAGAGATGGAAATATGAGGCTTTCAAGCTTGTTAGGGTAGAAATCCTTTCAATGTCTGTAGGTTGTCCTTTTTCCTCAAGCTGTGGATGGCTTAACTATACATGTATCCAGTGGAACCACAACCACATTGAATCACAGTTGAAGGACTCTTGATCGACTGTAAACAAGACGTGAATTCAAAGTTCAGCATGACATATATTTGTGGATTTCTGTGCTAACAAATTTATTTGGAAAGATACCAGTTCTCTTATGGTCCGTAATATGTGGTATCATGACTTGGCGTTTAGAACCATTTTTTAATTCATCCATTTGCAGTGGCTGTCATTTATAATGTCTTGAGTGTACTGTACAATTCAATGTTTTGTCACATGGTATCATTTAGACCAGTTCATGTATAAGGTTCTGCGTTCCAAACCTGAAGGTCAGTCTGTTAGCCAGAGGAAAAGAATGAAAAAAAAGCTTGATCAACTTTTCTCATCTCAGTTCACAGAACCATTTAGAAGAAGAAGCAGCTAGACGTATTAGCAGAAGCATATTTTGCACACTCAAAATACCAAACAGTCAAACTCAAACAGTTACAGTGATATTTGTAATGAAAATAAACATTTGCAGTGTGTTAACTATAATAGGATTCGGAAAACATAGCATGCAAAAATCCTTGACTTCTGTGGTGGCTACCTTTCCATTATAGGAAAACAGAGAGCGTGTATTATTTATGAATAAAATACCTAGCTTTAAATAGATAACGCAATTTATATTCAGCTTACAGAATAAGGAGATGATTTTGTTATGAAAAGCCAAAGTCTAAATATTATTCGGGCTGGCACACATGAGTTCAGATTCCATGAGAAACGACTGCAGTGTCATAATATAAATGAGCAGTCAAATGCTCGAGTCCTTGCAAGTGTGAGAAGAAAGCACAGAAAAGATTCATAATATATCGAGAGGTGTATTAGAATATTTAAGGTATATAAAAAAGAATTATAAACGATTTCATCCGATCTTGTGATTTCCACTGCTAGTATTACAAGCGTCTGTGTTGGGAATCTCCTGCTGTCACTCAACCACTGAAAGCACAGCCTGCTGTCTTAATGAACAGGTTGATAGATGCCTACTGTGTATTTCAATGTTAAAACTTTCACTTTGTTTCATGTGTTTCTGTTTCTTAAAGTTGCTTTGGGCTGGATTTAGGAGAATAAATTTGTACATATTGTTATGCTTTCAAAAAGAAAGCAAAAATCTTACGATAAAAATAACTTTATTCCTTCCATGCATGCATCCATCCATCCATCTTCTATTTGCTGATCCTGATCCTGGTCATGGGGGGCCTGGATCCTTTCCCAAGCAGCACAGGCCACAAGGTTGTGGTACATCCTGAATGCAATGCCACTATTTCCCCGAACACAAACACACTTTGGACTGGAGGAAGAAACTGGAGAGTACCTGGAGGACACTTGACGCAAAGAAAACAAGTAAACGCCACACACATGCAGACACACACACAAATCCTGTATCTGAACATACACAACAGACAGACTGTTTGAAAAGGTTCACTCACTATTTGACGAAAGCTAAAATTAATTAAAAGTAAAATAACAGCTCAGTACAACAGTGGTGTGCAGACTGATTTCCCTGAATAAACAACTTGTCTACCCCTGTACCTTTGAAGCAGTTCTGGAGACAAAACTGGGTCCTCCCCAGTACTAGCAAAATGAGCACTGAGTATGTGTGTTTGTATATATAAGCTTTGCAGATTCAAACTTAGCCCTGGTTGTCTATTTTTCCCTTGTGTCAATGTGGGATTCCTCCTGGCATGCTGCTTATATGAAATTTTGTGACTGAACATGAGTATCATCAAGTTGTTATGTATACATGAAAATTGATTCTAAACCAGCTAAACCTGTTTATAGTGTTATGATTTTTTGTGCTCTGTGAGGTAATATAAATTAATTTTTGCTTAAAGGAGAAATGCACATCAATAAAAACTGACATTTTTGGATATAAAGCAAATGTTTCACTTTTAAATAAATTCTGCTTTGAATATGAAGTTTTTCAGGTAGTTTTCATTGCCGCTAACGCCTCACATCCACACAGGAGCCTGGAAACATGTATCAGTTGTTACACTCCGTTTCCTGAGCCTCAGGCGGCTCCTAACTGCTTCTCAAGTTGTTAGCGTTCTTTACTGACTAAGTATGTTAATTAAGGTGGAATGCAAATGCAAACCTTTATTATTTATAATGGCAAAACAGCCTGGGGTCATCTAGTGGCAAATTGGTATTATTAGCTTGGCTCCTCGCTACTGTGGTTAATACTAGACTTATATTATTCTTCCTTATTATTATTCTTTGTATATCCATAAGCCTCTTTAGTGTTTTAAAATCACTTCAGGTCATCTGGAGTCACAACTTGTTGTGCTCATTTTTCTGGTCATTGTTGTTGCATTGCTTTCATTTGTTGTTCTGTAATTTATTGTTTTTCCATTATTTGTTGACTTCTTATTTATCGTCCCGTTTATCTGTTGTCGTGAGTCTGCATGCTGGCACACAAATAAGAATTTCGCTGTACCTAATATATTCTTGATTGTCTGTTTTGTAAGTTGAGGCTAATGCACTTTGGATTGATGGTTTTTGCATGCAGGAAAACTACGAAGTCTGCTGAGGTACCATTGCTCAGACAGAGACGTGTATAGAAGAAAAAGGACAGGTTTAAGTCTTCTGAATAGCGATTTCGTATCTTTATCAAGGTATTTTTTTTTTATGTACGTGTCATGGTGTTGTGAGAGTAGCAGTCATCTGCTACAGCTGAATCTTTTAGTGATTTCACAGGGGAAAATGATAAATATTCCATTGAGTTATTCCAAAGTTGCATCATCACAGAAATTAGCTTCAACGTAGTAACTTTTAACAAAAGCAGAATATAAACAGGAATAGTACAATATCGTGGAAAAATTAATATGAAAAGGTCATCGTAATTTTAACTTTTTAAGACAGCTATTTAAATTTGTCCTGATGTTCAAATATTTCTTCATTTGTTAGATGCTAATCTATGTTTAAGTACTGAAGAGAAATAAAAATGTGAATCCTTCAAAAATAATGATTTTAATAATTATTTTATATATAAAACTATTTTTTTTTAACATTTACTTGCAGTGAATCTGTTTCTCTGCAGTTGGTACACATATGAGAGACATATGGACAAGATTTCTCTGGTAATTTAACTTTGCACTTTCTTCTTTTATTTCAACTATATAAACATTGTAGATAGAGATACAAGCTGGTAAAAAAAAAAAAAAAAAAAACAATTTCCTCAAACCTCAGAATTCCCAAAAACCATATCATGTCTCTGAACACTAATCAGGTCACTTTAAATAAATAAATAAAATTAGTTGTCAATTTCTGATTTATTTGCTGAAGTCATGTTTTCACAGTCATCTGTTAATGGGTATAAAAGCAAAAAATTTTCAAAGATGTTTAAAAATTATTTCTTTGCACAATTTCTTTGTCTGAATGCAGAGGGTTGCAAACACACAAACACAGTTCTGTATATGTATTTCGGTACTTGCATAATTCCAGAGCAAGGCACAGATGAGTCCTTTCAGGCAAAATATTTATCGAAACTTTTCAAAACTAACTGACTGAGTAAAGCTGGGAAAGCCTGTAGTTATATTACAAGCCAGAGACCAGATACTTCTTGCTCTCTCTCTGTTTCTTTATATATTTATATCTATATACATACATACATTTGTGTGTGAGTGTCTGTGTGTGTGTGTGGTGGAGGGGAGGGTTTACATTTTCATCTCCTTTTATTTGGATTTTTTTCCATGTTCAAAGAAATACTATTTGGGATCCTATCCAGGATGTTCCATTCTTTGTGCAGGGAACATGGATGGATGGATGGATGGATCCTCTGTGATTCAAACATTGATTACACAGCAATAACTGAGCTAAATGACATGAGGTGTATGAACAAAGAACTCTACACCAGAAAAGAATTTGGAATTGTTTAGAAGTTTTATTTAGAATCCCAGCAGCTCCCACAAATTTTGACCAGGCGGCCTAATGAGTCGATTGTATTGCCTTTTCATAGTCTTGTTGCCAGACAGATGCTGACAAACGTATATTCCTTTTCTCTGTCATCTCCCCTTGGCTCTGAAAGCCCTAGGTGCAATGCATAAGACATTAATCATTCTAAATGGAAAGCTTTGTCACCAGCGGGTGGGTCCACTGTTGAATGGGCATGTAATATGTCTAGCGAAACACCAGTGTCATGTCACAGAAGAAGGTTATTCTGCAGTAATTCTCCAATCAAAGGGTTACATTTTAAATTAAATTGTGTTAATAATGAATTTTTTTGTTCTTGTAAATTCACTAAAAACACTAAACGTTATTGAAACAATGCATTGTTACATTCTTTTGGGGAACTGTTTTTTAGTCAGGTCTGTTCTATCATTTCTTTTTGTGCAGACTTTGCATGTTCTGCCCATGTTTTCTCGACTTCCTCT
This sequence comes from Gymnarchus niloticus, assembly GCA_009936485.2. NCBI lineage: Eukaryota > Metazoa > Chordata > Actinopteri > Osteoglossiformes > Gymnarchidae > Gymnarchus > Gymnarchus niloticus. The sequence goes on along the minus strand of JAACJT020000170.1, from coordinate 27,020 downwards.
GGGTGCTCCAGCTTCCTCTCACAAGCTAACGACATGCAGTTGGGTAAATTTGGAATCTGTAAAATTGCCCATAGATAATGGATGTGTGTGCTTTGAACTAGACTGGCATGTCACCCTGGGTGTTCCCCTGCCTTGTGACCTCTGCTGCCTGGGAAAATCTTCAGTTTCTCATCCCCCAACCCTGCTTTGGATTAGCAGTTGGAAGATGGATTTATAGAGTTAGTTCTGTGGCTAGTATATAAAAAGTATGAAATTCGCATCCACAGAAATTGTTGTGGATCCAGAATCATTTGGGGTATTTGTCCACTTTATGAGGACAAACATTATAATGTGCATTAATAAAATTAGTTGCTTTGAATACCAGGAATGTGTGAACCTGGTTATACAGGCTATTCTGGGGATGGACCTGGTTAAACTTTTCATAAAAGAATCGGTCCATGGGGAGCTCTTGCCAGCCTCTTACAGAGGTCACTTCTTGCTTACCACCTAAAGACATCCATCAAGAATGAGCTATGCCACTCTATCATGGATGTCTTATAATTATTATAATTATGTGTTGTTATGTCTAGCAGTGTTCTTCTTTAGAATAATTACATCTGCCTCTTGTAAACTGATCAGTAATTTGGAGTCGTATGTAAAGATTATTTCAGGATGGGATTCTCAAAAAGTAGCCAGATGTACACAGCTATTTTTAAATAAATGAATGTGCTAGATTGTTTATTATTTTTGTTGGTGTAAAAACATTAGTCAATGTAACACTTACATAATATATGTTTTGGCAGCCTTTTTTCCCCAGGTAAATCTTCATCAATACGTTCTTCTGTATATTTCCAGGTGCACATTATTAAAATAATCATTTTCACCAATTCAAGATTAATTAAATTCCATTTTCGTTAATTAGAGGACATTTCTAAATATATGAACTCCAAATTCTTCAGTGGCAGCCACATGGAGAATAGCTTTACTCAAAGTAGTGGGCAGAGAAACAGAATAATTATTGTGTAATTAACTTTTCCAACTTTGACTTCTAGTGGACCAAAGTGTAAGCATTGACAATGTAATTTGTTATCCCCTTTGACCCCTGTTCCCCCAGAATGTGGCTAATTTTAGGCAATGGAATGAACTGCAACATTTCACAATACACCTCTAAAAATAGAGATTCCGTGGGTGTTATTTTTTCTGTGTATAAGTTTTTCTTTTTCAAAAGCACCTCTTGCATTTGAATAAAATTACAAGTTCCGCCAACACTTTGCCAAAAGGTTTAGTAATAAATTGTATCTACGTGATTGTTTTTTAGTCTATTATCCCCCTCTTCTTCTCACAATCTCTACCTTAAAGCCTTGACCTGGGTTAGGCTGTTAAGTTCACAGCTTGTTCCTTCAGACAGATCTGCTTATCGTCTTTCCAGATGAAGACTCCAATCAAGGCTGATGCTAGTCAGTATTGCGGTGTTGTTTTATTATGTCAATAAATAACTCTTTTAATTGCGTTGTGATGGTTGAACTTTGGTTCTTGAAATATATTTGGAAAACACCATGTTACGATACTGTATTTCTGGAAAAGCCAGCATACCGAAAATGAACAATACTGAAAATATTAATAATGGACTACAGATAATGAAATACTAATGAGATCAATAAGCAGCTAATGGGTTGGGTTAAAAAAAAATTGAAATACACACAGTCTAGAAGGACCTTCTGTCACATCTGCACCAGCACTGTGGTGCTCTGGGTGCCCGGAGTACTGATCAGTGTTTTGTGACTGCCCATCGTTTTTCCTTATTACACAAACTGCCCTTGCCCTGATTACCCTCATGTGTCCCACATGTGTCTTGTGTAATTTAAGTCCACATCTCTCCTTGTGTCCTTGCCATGCGTTTGTTAACGTCACAACCAGTCCTCTTTGTAAGAGTACCCTAGTCTAGTTCAGTCGTACCCTATTCCCAGCAACACTGGCCTTGTTTTGTTTCCTTTTGTGTTCATCTTGGTTTGCCCTTGTCTTCAGGGAATAGCCTGCTGGTTATTTTCTTGGTGCATCATGATTAAACCTGTTTGTTACTTGTACTTGCATCCTCGCCTCCCTGGTCTCTTGGCCCTGCCCACCAAGTCTAGTGATAACCGTCACAATTAGAGTTGATGCGTAGGTTGAGAAGAGATGTTTATAATTCTCCTATATATTCAAACATGCATTAAATAAAAATTTAATAATACAGTACTTTTCTGACTCTCTTTTAACTGGCTCTATTACTTTCACATTTTCAGCAGACTCTTGGGTAAACATTTAACTTACATATTCATTTTCTAATAATAATCATATGGCGTTTCATTCCGGTCTTAGAGTGGTATGCATCAACAAAGTACTAAAACACAATTTGTGTGGGAAGGATAATGGGACTGGGTTCAGAATATGAATTGAAGTTGAAAATTTTTGGTCCTACTGAAAATAGAACTTTAAGTCATGCTAAAGAGTCTATGCACTCCGAGAAAGCAATCAGTCAATAATTTACTGATCTGGAAACCCACAAGTGTCAAACTCACAGAACTCACTGCTTCATTTCATGCACCTGGCATGCACTTCTGAAAAATAATATTGAAAAATGTTCTAATCCATCCATCCATTTTCTAACCACTTATCCTGGTTGGGGTTGCAGGATGAATTTGAAAAATCCCACATTACACAACTCATGTTTCTTTACTCTTTATTCATCACTATTTGGCTTCTTTTGGGGATTGTGCCTGACAGGAGACTGATGGGACAATTGATACACTGTAAGTGTGGTAGTCTGCCATTGAATTGCTGCTTTAAGCTGCGATATTCGAGCAGAAAAGCAGAGAGGTTAATTACCTCAAGTTTTCTCCAGAAAATCTTGAAGGGAGACTCAGAGGTATAAGCAATAGGCTAAACAGGAGTCGGCCTCAAATCAGGAAATACCCTGTTTTCCACGAGGCCTGCAGACCATGCTGCTGCAGCCAGGGATATCTGAGAATCTGGAGGGGTCTGTGACAAGTCTACGACGTAAAATGGTCCTCATGGTGATTGCTAAGCTCTAATCGGAGAGGGCAGGTCTGGAACTCCACCTAGCCCATACCCTCATGTCTTCCATCCACAGCACTGATCCGGAGGGGATCAACTCACATGAGGGAGATTCATAAACGCTGTGGCAGCCCGCTATCCAAGAAACTCCCAGCTGCTTTGAAATCCACAAATACCTCCATGCTTGTTTGACCACCAGCTCAGCTGATGTGGGCAACCAAAGTAAGACAGTAGTTCAGTTTGGGAAAGGGGTGGACTGTCCTTGTCAGTGTTTCTAGGGCCTGAAGGATGTCTCTGAATTGATGGTTGTGATGGGCAGGAAAGACAAGAGTGGCCATTCCATCAACAGTAGAGATTCTGCTTCTCCCTTAGCCACTGCTTGTGTTTCTGGGCTGTCAGAAAGGCCTAACTGTATTGCCTTTTCTTGTGGGGTGAAGAGCGGCGCTTCCAAAGTCAGTCATTCACATGGATGGCTCAAGCAATGAGGCAGTCCAAATCATTCCAAAACTCACGTGAGGCTAGCCTGCCTCGGCAGACAGGGTGTGAAAGTCCACGCCATAGTCTACAGTGGAACATGAGTCTTCTTTGAGGTGGAATAATCAGATGGCCTCACTCCCATCCACTGACTCGATGATCAAAGGCTCTTCAGAATCCAACAAAGAAAGTGGCGATGGTGGCACAAAGAGCCGGTTGGTGGTTCCGTACCATGGTGGGCCATGTCAAAGCCTGCGCTGTGAGCCTTGAGATAACATAAATAATTTTGGCTTAATGCGTTGGGAAGAAAGTTGGCTGGATCTTGAAGAATAGGAAACACGGGGTGAGGAATCTGTAGCAGCAGGCTGGGTTGCTGTTATTCCGCTTGGGATTTGGGAGTCATTGACAAAAAGACAATGGGGGTTGTCTCTGGGACGTCCAGGGTGAGTGTTAGTGATTGATGGAAGGAGTGAATTCCCTGGGCTTGAGACCAGGGTCTATGATGGTAGTTTGTTGTTGGACCTGAGGGCTATGATGGTGGTTTGTTGTTGGACCTTAGGGCTATGATGGTGGTTTGTTGTGTCAACATGACCTCCTGAAGTCAGGCAATCTCTGCCTGACACATGGTGGCTTTAGCCATTCTGTCCCACCGCAGTCAAAAGTGGATCCAAGTGTAAAGATAGACTAGAGGTAGGAGTTGTGATGGTGTAAACCAAAGCATACCATAACAGGGAACATACAAGAGTCAAGGATTGGATAGTACAGACATACTTGCAAAAAACTTGCTCCATAAGAGGGTTGGATGTGGCAGCAAACTGAACCAGAAGCAGGTTCAATGGCTGAACACAGATTCATAACAATTTTGAAGGGATTTTTTTAAACCCATAGCACATGCACCTATTGAAGCCCAGTATAATCTTGTTTAAGTGCTGGTGTTTATTAGAATGGGCATAGATGCCCATTGTTGTTGGTACAGTATTATGAAAATATTAAAGTTTACTATACACTCTGGGAACATTGTCTAAATTCAAATATTGGCATCAAGGTGCATTTCTGTCTCTATCGAACTGGTTAATAATCATTCACTGAAATCTTTGTCACTATTAACAGGGAACAATTACATCTCAAAGGTGACATTCATCTGAGTTTCTGTCACTAGAAAACTGTTAAAACTGATATTAATAAAACCACTTAAAATCCAGTTTTTAACATGAGCAGAATGCTCTAGTTATCTGTTCTCTACATTGCAGAGCAAAAAAGGGAAAGGTAAGTGACTGGTAAATCAGAATATGAATAAATTATATATTTTGATTGATTTATTAAGGCTGGATTGCAATATAATGCATTTTAAAACCCTAATTATTTCTTACAAATACTTTTATTTTGTGCTGTCCAAACTTATGTTAAAAAATCAGCATTTATTAAATATACCTTTAAACATACATACCCAATTGTATTTTAGGCTTTTACAGTATGTTTATTGCCTCTATACATCAAAGAGTTTTATGATAGATGATCACATAGTATGAATTTCAAGCATCCTTTTCGAATTTGCACCCTGTGGCTATTTTTTACATCAAATTTAAGTATAGGTGTAACCAGTGCAAGTCTTAGATCTAAAGAAATGCCACAGCATCTCAGATGCAATGTGCCACTCATATGGCAAAGAAGGTAGAACAAATGTATCTGTGTGCTAGTTGGGTCCTGGGCAGGAGGATTTCTGTCTCTTTTAATGGAATTACAAGTCTGCAATAGCTGAGCCAAGTCTTCTGGCCCACACAACTTGTCTGTCAAACATTTGGTCAAACACATCAGGGGAAAACCAGCAATTGTGTGAGCTATGGGCCCCTACTCCTCAAGTCCAAGTGAAAGGCTGCCTGAGATGAGGGGATTATAGTCAAACAAAAGTTTGGGCTTTAATCCAGTTTAATTAAAGCTGGATTCGTCTCACAAGTGATTGACGGGACCTACGCGAGGATAGCCTTTTTTGTCAGCCACACAGCACTCTCTTTGAATGCTAATGGACCTAACATTTAATGATAGGGCCATGGTCCCAGTGGAGCACAATGACATCCCTCCAGGAAAAATAGAGCATCTTCATTTTCAGGAGATGGCTGTACCCAGTGGCTGCAACAAATGAAGCTACACATGGGGGCTTCAAAAGAATTTTCAGAGAGGAAGAGTGTCCTGGCATCTTTGAGGTGGATCTACACTGTTTGCTGATTTTTTTTTGTGCACTTCAAATGTGGTTCCTCTGTAGCTATATGCTTGTGTGTCATATAGCAAGTGAATTAAAAAACATGATTCCTGACTCATGTGTTGTGTAATGTGAGGCTTCTTTTTTTCTCTTTGCCCCGTTCGTGTTCACTTTTTTATGTCTTAGCGCTAAAAAGAAATGTGGATTTTAATTACATTGGGAAGTTGTGTTGACAGATTATTACTATTGTAGGATCATTATTATTGGATATATATATATATATATATATATATATATATATTGTAGGAGGGCGGACGTGGAGGAAATCGCGTAAAGAAGCGAAAAGGTGGTGGTAGGCCTCATAAAAAAAAGATTATTTAAGAAGTTAAGGTATTTTGTGTGTGATAAGCTCTGTGTGAGTATGAGTGTCTTAGCAAAACACAAAAACCTGTCACACTCACCCCAAGTCAGCCACGCCCAGCTCTCGCCCTGTCAGCACCCAGCCAGCCACACCCCACATACCATCATTCCTCATCACCAGAATATTAGACACAGCTGTTGCCAGTCAAGCCACTCCTTTTAATTACCTCCAGTGCTCATTGTGAGGTATTGTGTTTCCAAACTCTGAGTATTTTGTTATCACTGTGAAGTCTGCCTGTGCATGATCGCTGCTAGTTCTCTGTTTATGCCTTTTGTTTTTCTCTTTGGACTTGTTTGCCGTACAGATTGCTACGTTCTGGATTTTAACCTTTTGTCTGTGGCCAAGACTACCTTTTGGGTGTCCGTCTGCTTTTTGGAAATCTTGCCTATTTTGGCTTTGATCCTGTCTCTTTTACCCACAATTAAAGAACCCTGCTTTGCACTTTGATCCAGTCTGCGTATTCATTAAAATAGCATTCATTCTATCTGCATATTTCAGTTATAGAAAATTCTTTCAGATATTGTTACATTTTAATATATAGTACTGTGCAAAAGTCAGGCAGGCAAAGATAATTATGGTTAAGTTATGTTTATGCTGCTTCTGTAAAACTGTCAAAGTGTGTTAGTTTACATATTTCAAAACATCTCCTCAAATCACTTCTGAATTTTTTGAGACCATTCAATATACATACCCACGTACAGTATGTATTTGAACTTAACTGGGAGTACTCCTTGTTTGGGTAATCAATGCCTCATGAAATGAATTAAATAATTATGTCAATTAGTGGTAAAATTTAACAAATACATTGATTTCCTCAAGAGCACTTCAGCCAAAGTTTGGGCACCGAATTTGTTTTGTTTGAAGCCATCCAACCAGATAACAGTAACAATTTGGAGAACAGTGGAAATTCTTTACTTTTTATTGCATTGCTGTTTATCTGTGTACTGTATATTCTAATATGAAAATGTTTTTTTAAGATATGTACATTAAAAACTTTCATAAACCCACTAAGTTTCAATGTCTGTATATGCTGCTCGATCATAATTGTTTAATATATGAGACAACCGACTTTATGGGAAATCACATTTCACACTTGGCCTATTACCTACACAACAACAGCCCAGAACCACACTTTCATCACAACCCCCGCCTCCCATCCAACAGCTCACTCCATTCAAATTACTCTCACGTGTTTAGTGTTCACATAGACAATGGTGGGAGGAGGGGGAAGAGGCTTTGAATGAAGCCAACAAGTCAAAGTAGAGAGTCCACCCAAAGCCATCATGTTGCCAACTCCAATGAAGAATGCAGGTAAAGTTTGTGTTCTTTCATGACCAAGGAAGGCATCAAATAAGACCTGTTTTTTATGGTATGTTCTGGATTTGTAATCAAGTCTGACTTTGACAGTGCCTAATTACTTTCTATTCATTTTTTTATTTTCTTTCAGAAGTTGATACCTGATTTTACTAACCATCTGAGGCCCACAACTTTTTTCAAAATATTAATAACACATGTACTGTTAAAGAAAACAATTGTGTTCCTCTTTAAACTTGCAAATGTAAGTTAATGAATTTGGATTACTAAATTTCAATTTCTAGTTGAAACCATTAAGATATTAACTAACATTTACTTCAATTAAAATTAGACTAAAATAAATTAGATTAAAACAATTGTATAAAAAGGTACTGGACGTACGAGTCGAAGGTTGCATTCAACACATATTAAGTTGTAGTATCCATTTAGTTTCTGTTTTTAGATTTATATTAGTAAAGAGAAATTAGAAATTATAAGTATGGTGTAGAGTTTGCCTGATTCATCCAGGGATTATTCTATTATTAACGCTATGCTAACTGTGACCCAGAGAAGATTCAAGATATAAAAAGCATATAGATTATTAATATTTTTAGCAATATTTCGTCATTGTGTTTTCTGAATTTGTCATCATGCATTTGATTTTGACTTTTTGGTTCCAAATTTGTTGCTATGCTTTTGAACTTGTATTCTTTCAATGTTGTTTTTGTAAAAGTGATTTGCACTTCAGGGCTATTGAAAATAAAGGTGTCTGATCTGATTCCAAGGTTTGAGAAGTTGTGCGGTGCCCAGTATGTGTACACATCTCATTAGTAATTGTGGTTATTTCAAAATGAAATAAAAACATTAGTTTTTTTTTTTTTTCTTTCTGTTTATGTGAATTTACAACTGTTTAATTCCAGAAATTCCAACAAGAATGGTATCGCTATCTCACATAAGCTCTCCAAATTCCTTAGTGTGGATCACGGACAGACTGCAGCTAAACCTACCTGTTGTCTTAAATCTGAACATTAATAATTTATAATAATATATGAAGTCTGGAAAGCTAATGCTAGCAAAATCACTTAGCTGGCTACGGGGAGTTAAACCTATACATTACTCTTTGCTGTTATGTCTTGTGGGTGGATAGATTTAAGATCCTTTAACATTGGCAATGTCTTATTATAAACCAGTGTTTTGTCACAAATTTAATATTTTATTTTAGAATTTTCTACCTTCTCTGAAGTAAAATACTACTACACTATCAATATGTGGGGGTAAATAGGAAAGCTTTTGGTCAGGCAATGAAGGCGAAATACTTTGCTCTGCATTGTCGTTGGGTTTACTGGTGCGGGCAAACTGCAACCATACTGCACACACACATTCAGTGACAGCTTTATTTGGTACACCTAGGTAGTACCAGGTAGGATCCTCTTTTGCCTCCAGAATCGGTTAAAGGCTCGACAGGTTGTGCATTCAGAGAAGCCATTCTACACACTACTGTTGCACTAAGATTTTGTTTTTGTACTTGTGACCTTCTTGTTTGCTTTGAGTCTGGCTATTATCCTCTGAACTCTTTGAATTATAAGGCATTTTTGGGAGCTAAACTGCCCCAAATGAAAGTTTGTCATTCATAAAACCATCTTCTGTAAACCGTAGACTCAGCATTGCATAAAAATCCCAGGAGGGTGGCTGTTTCTCAGACGCTAGAACCACCACTCCTGGCATCAACAGTCATACCACATTTAAAACCAATTGAATCAGTTGTGTTAAATATTGTAATGCTGACCTGCACAGTAATTGAACCTCTGCACCCTATCTGCATGCTGGATGTATTCAGCTGCACCTACATGATTGGCTATTGGGAGGAGCAGGCCGTCTGCTATAGGTAAGGTAAAGCAAAATACAATACAATTTCAAGTGATTCTTCTATGGACTAGTAAAACATGTAAGCACTTGCAACAATTTTATGCATCAGTAGGCATAAATGAGCTTGTACCACAACCCTCATGTAAAAAGTACTATTCCCTAATAATTGGCATTACTTGCTTGACTCAGCATCTTATTTCTCAGGCAGCAAGTCCAGGACCTATGATGATCAAAACCCAACTCCTGGACTCTCTGACAGGTCGTCCAAAGAACACACACTCATAACACCTCAACCTGTCTCAACCATGCCTCCGTAATGAGGATTCTTGAGGTGATTTCCTGTCCAGCACCTCACTTAAAAGGTCTGTAACAAGACTAATAGTCCACATTTCCGGCAGCTGTCACCGCAAAGGTCACTGCAGTGATGTAACAACTGTCTCCCATTTGCCACTGCACATTAGTCATAGTAAAGCAACGTAAAATGGCCAAGTGGTTTCAATGGATATGTAATTATATGACTCAGTCGTCTGAAATAGTCGGACCTGCATTGTGCACGGTTGTGCATAATGAGCAGTACAGTAAATTAAATAGTTATGCATGTTCTCATTGCATGGCTTGCATTCTTCTGAAAGTGGTCACATGCAAGAAATCTTTACCTTGATATTACAAGCACACAATGGATATACTGCAAAGTTTGTAGGGGATGGTATAAAATATAACCAAATTACTGAATGCTTCAGTTTTTGTCAAACCACCCAATCCGGTGAGAACTGGCTTTTTAAATAATCAATCTGCAAAGTTTGTTTGTTTGTTTATTTATTGACAGCATAAGCCCAAATAAATTTGTGTTGTGTAGAGAAATTCATAAAATGAATGCCCTATTTTCACCATGATTACTCTATGTTAAGTCACATTGGTCAGGTTGTAATGGAAAAACAACATAGAAACAAAGCAGCTTACTCAGTGAGAATGAATTTTAAATGTTCTGCCTGTATTATTCAGCATAAAATGAAAATGATACGTGTCCCAAATAAGGCCTCTGCAGAAAATCCCGAGGACTGCTGAAGACAGCACCTGCTGTATTCCTTTCTGAATGTTGTGGAATATTTAAAGACAGCAAAGACATTTTTCACATTTGGTGAGAAGTCCTTTGTAATGTACTGTATGACATTTGCTAAGAGTTTTGTTAGCTGCAGCCTTAATGAGAGTGTAGATCTGTTATCTCATGGGAAGAGTTCCTCCGCTTTATTGTTTGCTTGTATTTTGTAGTGTATTTAACAATAGGCTGTATAAAATTAATTTGTGTTAATTTTGGTAAATCAATATACCAAACCTGTATGTAACATTCTGAATACTTGTAATATTTTAGCTGGCTGTATTCTTTATGATTGTTAGTTTTTAATCTATTGTATAAAGTACTGTCCATTCGCTTTTGCATTTTGTCTGCACTGTCAGTGTTCTTTTAAAGATGTCAATGGGACTTGGTAGGTAGATGGAGGGGTGGATACTGTAAGGGCTAATCAATGGTGGCTTCATTTTGGTTAATAGAGGAATCTCTAATATAAACTGCAGGTGACCAGCGATTCCTCAGTTCTGACACTCAGGTTGATCTGCCCTAGAGGAACGTTCAGTTTCAATTAACTTCCCGAATTACAAGGTATGCTGAAGCATTCACTGTTTTTTAAAGTGACTTGGGAATTTGGTAAACTGATGTTTGCTTTACAATACCCCATTGAATATTTGATACTTTTAAGCAGAGATCTATATTCTATAATTTAGAGTTCTATATTCTAGAATTAATATGCAAACAATTGCACCTTTAAAATATAAAACTTATTTTTTATTTATTAGTATTTTAAGTTTATTCAGATTTTATACAGAGGACACAGATTGCATCATAAGCATCTGAAATGTAAATAACAACAAGAATCCTTTGTGTAATGTTGCTCAGGCATCTTTTTTTTTTTTTTTTTAAATTTAAAACCATAAAATCAAAAGCTGGATGACTGTTTATTTGCTGCAGTTATGCGTGTATGTAGACATTAGGGTCAGCAAATATATATTTAAAATATACAGTGTCATAAAAAGTAATTGTAATCAGTGCATATTTCATAAAGACAAATTTTGTAGCTGAATAATAGTGTTAGTATATTATAAATATGTGGCTCATATTGGACTCATATTGTAATAACGGCAATACAGGACCCAAGTGCGGAGAGAGGAGGTCTTTAGTTGCCAGGCTGGCTTGTGGTCAGACAGGCAAGGGTCAATACAAGAATCCGAGGAAGCAAACACACCAGGGGAATCTGAAATTGTAGTCTAAAGCAGGTGGAGGTCAGGATCCAAAAGACAGTCAGAATAACAACTTGTTAAACACGCTGGACTTAGGGACAGAGTCGAAGGACGAACAGAAGTCAATCAAAACACAGACCTAAGCGAAGAATAGGTAACCATGTGCTCGGTATCGTGCAGGAAACACTTTCAGTACCTTGCAATTAACATTACATCTGCAAAGCCATTTATAGCACTTATGAAGCTGGCCCAGGTGTTAGTATTCGGAGGAAGAAGATCAGGCACACGCTGGCAGTTACCGGTCTGCCGTGGGCATGACACATATGCTCTGGTCGTTGTACTTTTAATGTGCAAAAAGGTCTTTGTCTGTTGCTAATGTCATCCCCATAGAAAGAACGAAAGAAGGAAAGAACAACAAAGCCCTGAATTATTTGACAAGAGGTTTGTGTTGTCGCTTCTGGCTGTAGTCAGTCTTCAGATCCTTAGTTCCTTGACTGGTTTTCCATCAGAAGAAAATTTCAGAAATTATAACTTGTCCTTCCACAGTCCCCAAGCTCTCTAACTCACAGAGACTTTTTTTTAAATTAGACACACGAATAACCCCAGCAAATGACAGTAAGGTGGAATTGAATCCACTTTGCACTCTCTTCCTCCAGTTGAGGGTTTGAATTTATGCATATTAACAAAACATTCTCCTCTTACTAATTAATAATGGAGTCCAAATTGCCAAATGCAACCCAGTTACTTACCGATCATTTAGCAGAGCTAATGTAAGCAGCTGAAAGAGTATTAAAAGGGAGTGGGAGAAGAACGCACAGATTGGTTAATCGTATCCACCTTCTGCCAAGCCAGTATTTGCTCCATCTGGAACTGCAACTTTACATGGCAAAATTAATTCTCAGTTTCAGTTCGCTTACCCTTTGTTGGTGTCTTAATCCCAATGTGTGCAGCCCTCTGATTATAAATTTCAGTTATTGTCTCACTAGTCTGTTTTTTTTTTAAAGAAATTTTCTTAATCATAGTTATAATTGTATTCATATTCACAATGTCAAATCCTGGAGGGCTTTAAAAGTAATAAATACCAGTTATGGGTCTGAAAAGATGCAAATAAATAAATAAGCACGCAAGCAAGCAATAAAGCATTTTTGTTGTGGAGAATGAAGAACATCTATGTATATTAAAAAGTATTAGTTTAGTTTTTCAGGCCAAAGGACAGCTTTTTGGGTGAAGACTGTATTCCATAAAGGATAAATCATAAAAAAATTTAAAAAAATGTTAACTACAATCAATAAAATGAAGATCAAAACAATTACATAACCAAACCTTTGACTGATTAAAGTCCAGTTCATTAAAGGGAATGTTTTACTCTACTTGTGGCAGAATATCACCGGCTCTATATATTCAAGTAGGGCTGTATCATCCTGTCAAGTTAAATGAAAAAAACACATAGCTACGTGCATTTTTCACTTTAACGTATTCTCCCAACTGACTTAAGAGCGGACTGACGTGCCTTGATGGGAGAATACAGCCTGTAACAAATTAGTGCATAGTAATGCCAAGCTGCATTGTTTTACAGGAGGATGTGTAAGTGCGAGTACAGAGTCAGAGTCACTTTCAGCGAAGTGGAAAATATGACTCCTAATGTTCTGTTTCAGTACATACCCACAAATGTCAAACCTTCAAATTACAACTCGGCAGCCTTTTCAGTGACATGGCCAATAAGACCATAGAATTGGATCTTGTAGCCACAATCATGTTTCATGTAAGTTTCAGTATTTTGATACTTGATTTTGATTGTTTTGCTTGTTGTCATTCCCTAGCAGCACAGATTATTTTTAATGAACATTAGAGATGGAAAATGGAGATCAGTCTCTAACAATATACAGATAATTATGAACATGTTCAAAGTCAATCCATTCATCCATCCTTCCTCCAACTGGTTATCCCATGGCAGAGGAGCATCCTGGATGGGATGCGAGTAAATAGATTATTATTATTAGTAGTAGTAGTAGTATTGTACTATGACCAAAACGTAAATTTCAATTACCTTAGCAGTGTAACACAAGACTCTTCATCAAAGGGAGGGTGTGATTGTTACTTATGTAACCCTCTAATCTCAGAGCTGTTGGTTCATGGGTTAATAAGTTCCAGCTGTTATCCCCTTCAGCAATGTCCTCAACATAAAACGCACCAATAAAACATCCATATTTTCAAATTATGCAGAATTTCTGAGAGAAGCAGCAACAGTTGTACAAATTATGTTTCCAGTATGTATGCAATATTGTGGACTCATTAATGTGTGCATCTTAAATCCCCACGTAATCATTTATAACTAATAATAAAGCACTGTCTAGGCTCCCTGCAATTGGCTGTTAGTTACGTTCCTAGCTGTGCAGAGAGAAAGAGACAGCATCACCAAACAACTGGCTGGCCTCTTCACAGAGACACCACCTGCTGTGGGCCGGCCTGTACACAGACACTAATGACAATTCTTGTCAGCTACCACCTGATGCCTGGCCATATTTCACCATGTGTGACGATACAGCAATAAATCACGGTGCATCTCCCACTGACCCACACCTCAGCAAAGACTTTCCACTACTCTGTCCTTTCCACTTCCACTATATGAAACACTACCCCCGTTGAACCCTCAGCACGATCACCAATACAGCCCCACTCCCTAGCACACATGGCTTCCATCAGCAGGACAGAACCGTTATCACTACAGGAGACCTAAGGTAACCTTCAGGTTTTATGACAGGAATATTAAAGAAGATGTGCTTTTTTAACTATGACCATTCCCACCCTTCCACCCATCCCCATGCAGATGCCTAACGGCTTAAACAGAGACTGCTTGTCAAAGCAGGTAAAACTCAATATTCCGACGCCTGCCACAATAATGCAATAATATTCCATAGCTAGAAAAACTTTTCTATTTTATGTGGTTGGTTGGTCACATGGGCAAAGTTTCACCGGTAGACGTGCTTATGACACATGCTGTAATGTTTTATGCTTTGTGTTTTGTGTTGTATCAGTCACATGATGTAAATTACACTTTAGAAGGTGTGACATCATAATTTAATTTTGCTACCTCTGTGGCAAAGAAAGCAGAGTTTTTATCTGGAGCATAATGTGGAACGATTTTTTAATAGGGCATGGTTTTGGTTGGCAGCTAGGGCACGTCTTAAAAACAATGGTGTCGATTAGGCTTGGTTCGGGCCGGCTTGTGTACTGTGCATTCAGTCACTTGTCAAGAATCTCCTGCCAGCCCTAAACCCCCAAGATTATTGTATCATTGACTCCAAGAGTTTCTTAAGATGACATCCACTCTACGAATGCCCACACGCCTATGTACAAGGTAAAATGCTTCCTTTCCTATACCACAACGGGGTAATCGCATAAGTAAAAGCTAGATGTCAGTTTATTTCTATTAACTAATTTCACTTAATCATACACATTACAGTGTTGTTTTCAGCCTAAAATGTTAGACATATAGCTGAATATGGGTACCTAACTATTGGCTAAAGTAGTTGACAAGAATAAACAGTAATTGCAGTCAATCAACATTTATATGCAACTAAAAAGGTATCATAAATGCATTGTTTGTGTACCTAATGGAGCACAAAAGTGCTTGTGAAAGTTTTTCTCACTAAAGGCGCTCTGTACTGTACTAGGTACAGAAGCAGGTAAGTCACATTACAACCTTTTCCAAAGTAACATTTTTCCAGCCTCTGACAGGCAGGAAATTTGATTTTAAACTTGGTCCATATAAGTTTAGTGCTTTATTACCTTAAGATAATTTCTTGTGTACTCACTATTGCCTCACCAAGGCAAACTCAACCGTACAAAACGTCTTATTTGAGCTTTGTGGTAAATATATTAGTCTTCATGAACAAACTTTTATTTCTAGCCCTATAAATTTTTCTTTTGACACATACCCAATTATCCTCCTTTTAACTCTCAGCTACACTATTACGAAATAGTAGGAGGAAATATAGGAAATATTATCAGAATAGGAAATATCTATATAATTATATACTGTACGTTATATTATCTAAGAATAGGAAATATAATGTACAATATTAACTAAAGTATAGCAACTTTCATATAACTGTAGATTTCAAAAAACTGTACATTTTAAAACGATTATATTTTTCATGCTTGTTTTTTGTCGGTTGTTCTTTCTGTTTCATGGATATGATTCTAAAACACCATTTAAGTCTCGGATTATTGCTTTATCCGATGGAGGTATTTTTAATCCGTGTCCTGAAGATACTTTTCTCATTGGCTCTTGGCTAATTCAGAAGATACACTGTACCATGCAGGACAGACATACTGTATCACTAAGTAACTGCCAGCATATTTCTAAAGAACAATAGAGCTGCCCCAAGGAGACACTTGTGAAGACAATTTGAGTGGCACAAATACTTCACAAATGTCTTCCATTCTGCTGCAGGATTGTGTCACAACTGGAAGGTGACACCACTGAGACACGAAACAGAATTGTAGAACTCACCCTGCTTCAGGATGTATGCCTTACATAAATGAGTGGCAAAAAAAAACTGACTAAAAGGAAATGAAATTTAATGTTTGACAAATGATACAGAACAAGGTAATTGCATTTTTTTCTGAATTCAATCCTTGCTTTTAGCCTGAGATTTACAGCTATGGAAGTTTGATCAAAAGATTACATTTTACAGCTTCGCTCAAGGGGAACATAATGGCTCAATGGTTAGTACAGTTGCCTCAAACCCTTGGCGTTAGGGGATCAGATTCCTTCTCCACTCAGCGTGTGTGCAGTTTATATGTGTTTTGTGGGTATTCTCTGGATACTCTGGTTTCCTCTCACAGTGCAAAGACATGTGAGCTAGACTGACTGGCCATCATGAGGCTGTGCTTTGTGTTGGGTTGACACCCTGTCTAGGGTGTCCCATTTTTTATGTCCTAAGCAGCCTGGGATAGGATCCATGTGACCTCGCATAGGACAAAACAGTTTGGGTTATGGCAGGGTCTTACAAAACTACATGGCAGGAGGACCTGGTCTGATAATCCAATGGTGAGGTAACCAATGAGAGGCTTATAAGTCACGGGCAGCTCTTTGCACATAATCATGCGGGTCTTCTATACCATAACAAGAAAACAAAAAAAGGAAAAGAAAAAGAAAAGAAACCCCTCTATCTTGGTCACTCACTATTTTTCGCTGGCACCCCACCCACCTGGTCACATGATTTGATATTTTGTCACCTCCCACCGTCCTTTGGCTCACATCTTTTGGCACGTCATTTTTGTAGCTCCGCATGTCCAACCTGTTGGCCACCCCTGATCCAATGCTTCCCTTCCTTCCTCTGATGTGTTGCAGAAATAGATAAGTGACAGTTAAATATGTGAATTTTAAAACATCCAAAACCATATATATGATATTAGCAATGGTAGAACATTATTTTTATGGTTGAACTACAGATTCTGCGGCTCTAAAATAAAACTGGAAAGTAGATCTCAGGATTGTCTTCTCTTTCCCATTTTTCTTGGCAAGTGGTATAAATTATCCTCTGATTATCCTCTTTTTCAAGCATCCCTCTCAATAATTTAATGAAAACATAAAATGAAGGCTAAAATATGGTATTGCCCATAAAAATGAACATATGACTCATTTGTTTTGCCTTTTAGTGAAGAAAAATCCTTCTGCTCCAAAGGATATAGTTTGATCTGAAAATGTTATGGCTATGCAGGAAGGGGTGTATCACACTATAAAGCAAATCTGTAACTCTCAGCAATTGTTCACATTGCCTCTATAAAACATTTTTATAACACCATCAGTGAATGAGAAGTTTCAGCCTTTAAAAATACTTTGCAAATATTACTAATTTATATACATTGGAAAACCATGCTTTCTAATTAATGCTCCCTAACATGCCTTCGAGCTAAATGTGCATAATATGTTTTATTTAAAAAATCTGCTGACCAGAAGGCTCTGCAGCGGGTCATCAAGACAGCCCAGCACATCACCGGTACACAGCTCCCCGCAATAAAAGACATCGATCACAAACAGTGCCTACGTAGAGGTCTCAGCATCAGCAGAGGCCCCACCCACCCCAACCACGGTCTGTTCTCCCTCCTGCCCTCTGGGAGGTGCTAGAGGAGTCTCAGTGCCCGTACTTCCAGGCTCGGGAACAGTTTCTTCCCTCAAACTGTTAACCACCTGAACTGCCTACCCACTAAACGCTGATCTCTTCTCTCACACATACTTACCCACTCCCCCCTCAAACTGAGCCCCCATGACCCCCCACAAACACACACTCATATGATGACTCAGCTTTTTTGTACTGCAACCATATGCAACTATGCCGTTTGCACAATTTTATCTCTGCACTTCGATGTCATTTGTCTTTGCACTACTGTGTCATGTTTACGATGCCACTGTTCAGCTCGATTTTAGTGTCTCAGTTAGACACTACCTCACCCATGGAGACTTGTACATGTTGGCATGTATATCTGTATTCTATGTATGTATAATTTATGTATGCATGCATAATCTATATATAATGTATTTAATGTGTGTTTAAATTATGTACGTATATTCTCTTCCCTCCATCTCCCCTGTCCCCATATGTGTCGCATGTTCTCATGTTCTGGTGAAGCTACAACTTTCTTTTCGTTTACATATGTGCCTGCAAATTGTGTTAATGACAATAAAATTGAATTGAATTGAATTGAATTGAATTGAAAAAGTGATATTGAGTCATCCTAATTTAAAGACAAGTTCAGAGGGACTGTCAGAAACTCAGATCAATCTCTGTTTAAAAGACAGTGACATTAGCCATGTTTCCTGGTGGAGAACCTAAAACAGTGTTTGTGCTGTTTGTCCCACCCCTCAGCACTACACATCAGGGGTTCTTGGTTCCAGACCAGCTAGTTGTGGGTCCAGTTCCCGAACCTGTCATGGACACCAGTTCCTTTTCGGTGGAAAAGTGTACAAAGTGGATGGGGACCCGGCAACAGACCCATGTCAGTTGAAAATGTCCTTGGGGTGGCCCTGTTTTGTGCTGTGGTGGCACAGTCTACCACTTGGCTATGACCCAAGGTACGGGACACCGGGGATGGGGTGCCAACCCATTGTAGGGCACATGCGCTCACATACTACAGACAACTTAGCCATGCCTATTAGCCTACATCTCATGTCTTTAGACTGCGGGAGAAAAATGGAACACCTGAAAGAAACCCATGAAGCACAATGAGACCATGCGAACTCCACGCACACAGATCCCAACACGACAGTACTAACCATTAAGCCACAATGTCCCCACAGCTGGAGTTGTCCTTGAAAAATGCATTTATTGTTGTTTCCATGTGGGATAATCAGTATGTTTTCCAGTGATCATTATCACCACGTAATGAGAACAGTTCAATGCAAAAGTACAAGATGTTTTTTCCAACATTATGCTATTTCAGTTTGGGTTTGTCACCTGAGTTTTGGATCTCATTGTTTTACCTTTTGTCCAATCTTTGATTCTGTCTTGGTCCTCCTAATGAAGTCTTTGTGTCTGTGTTTGGATTTGTCCTGAGTGTTTTTATTACATAAACAAAAGTCAACTGAGATTGTGCAATATGAATGAAATGTGTCATAGGAAATCCATTCTGTCCTCTCTGTCTGGCCACATCGCTACATTTATGTCACACCTGATGTCATGTCCCACGAGGTCCAGAGGGAAACATCTTTTTGCATGTTGTGCTCACACCAGCAAGTCTCAGCTATGATGTCCTCACAGTCAGGCTGTACCAGTCGCTCAGCTTCAGTCATAATCAGACTACATGGTCTGCAATGGTGACCCATATGACATCACACATTCTTGGGTGCATTAGGTTGGCCGTATAATTAAAAAGACATCAGAAATATCCAAAGCTGTAACTGCCAAACAATTACAAACTTAGAAAATTGTTGTGTAGTTCATCTCACTAACACAAGGGGGTGAACAAGTTTTGTGATTGTCAGTCATTAATATGCCTTTAAAGTCTCACGGTGGCCTGTCATTTGGATGTGGATATTGACAAACGAGCTTGGCTAACGTTCTCGTGTTCACTCATTCTGGTTGCAAAACTGTGATGGATGTGAGCGCATGCATGATTGACCACGTAACGTTTCAACCAACTGTAGAGAGTGGGTGGTCTCAACCAAGAAAATTTGGGCATACTGAGGTTCAGATTGCCTGTCTCTGCTTATTGCAGTGGTCACTGGAGTGAACGCTGCATTTTTTTTTACTGCAGTGCTCTGCATGTTGGGTAAATGTCTTTTTGTCTTTTTCTCCCTAGATGTACCTAGCTCCCTCTATACCTACCTCTTCCTTGTCCACTGTACACTTCTCTCTCCCTTACCCAACCACGTAGTCAGACACCCATTCCAGATTTCTATCTCTACATGACACCTATTTCTTCCACATTCGACACTATGTACAGGGTGACTCAGGACGAGCATATATATTTCAGAGTAATTGTGATAGGATATGTACCCGTGGAATCTAATCTAAATTTGTTTTTACATGAAATTACTTTACTCATCAATTAATTGAATTTGTACTAAAACCTCACGCTAGCCTTGCCCTTCGCTGAAATATATGTTATCTGTATGCAATGATTAACCAGATGGTCAACACAAGTAAAGATGAATGTTATCTCAGTGATAAATATTTACACGGTTTTGATGAATCAAATAAAACATGCATTAATAGAAAGAGAAATGCATTTATATTTGTATATATGTGATTTAACATTGGCAATTTGTGTAAAAGAATAAGAAATGTTAAGTGTGCCTGGTCAAAATGCATGATTGCTGTGATTATGTGAGGCTATGTCAGGAAAATGGCATTTCTGGTGTGAGAAATGTGCCAGAACCATCATGAAACTGTTTTAAAAAGCTCATTTTACAGTTGTGACACTCTGCTTTTTCAGACTAATGATGATTAACAGAGAAGCAGGTTCATTATCTGAACTTGAAGTATGGTGATCTTTAAAGTAGAGATCAGCAAGTCATTATGGAGTAGAAAATTGTCTGTCTCTAGTGGAAGATACCTGTGTACAGTAAGATTTATTGTAACAACCTCAATGGAGGACACACTGCTTTTAACTGTTCGTTTTCTGGGTCAGTCTTTTCCTTGCAAAAGATATTTCAGTTCCCTAAAGCCCAACCAGTGGTATTTTTACAAATGTAGTCTCTGACCAGAGTTTTAACTCAACTATCAGTTGGCACCAGAGTCAGCACAAACCTTCAGGTTCAGGGGGTCTCTTTTTGTGTGGAGGTTGTTTTTCTTACATTGGATGGCTTTTATCTTGCACTGTGAATACATGCTGTTAGGGAAAATGGTGTCTCTAATTAAACCATAGTGTGTGATTTTGTGTATGCCCTGTGATAGACTAACATCCCTTCCAGGATCCCCCGCTTTATGCTATCTGGTATTGATTTGTGGATATGTGCTTGGAAGGCAGCATAGAAATTTGAGTTAAAAATCAAATGTTGACTTTAACTACTTTGTGAACTCAGGACAGACTCCCATGACCTTCATGTATCATTGTCTGTTGTATCCTTGTCCGTTGTGAGTGCGGGTGTGTGGCTGGGGATTATGGTTAGCTTTCACACAATCTTTAAACTTAATTTGTTTCATAACCTGGGTATTTTCATGTGTGTTGGATTATCCAAATGATTTGACTAACCAAACCAACCTTGGTTCTAACTAGTTCAGATAATTGACATTCTTCTGTAATCAAAACATGTAAAGCACTTACTGTCTTAAAATGTACTATAAATTGTAGACATGCAATTTATGGTTCATTGGCTATGTAGTGCCAGATCTTGGGCACGACTAATTTCTTGAGTGACCTTCATCAGTATTCACTCCACTACCTCACAGCACGATTACATTCAATGTCAGTTACCTACTGGTTTAACCGATCAGCTTTGATCTGGTAGCTTTACAGATTTCCATTTGACACAGGTTAAGCGTATATGTAATCTAGTGGGAAGTTTTGACTATTATTGTAATCGTTGCATTTTTTTGTTAGCTAGTAAGATCCCTGCTATTGCCATCACAAACAGGATGAGCTAACAAACTACCCAGCTGCTTATCTGACCTAAACACTTTTCCTGAATGTGAATCATCAGGATGTGCAGTACAACAGGTGAAGCAAAGCACATGAAAAGTGTTGCCAGTTCTCTCAGCGTTGCCAGGAAATTAATTAAACATTTCTGCCAAACATTGTGCTCTATTTATAAGTAGAACTGAGAAATTTTTAAGTGCTTTGCTATTAATGATGCTATGGAGTAACAATGAATGTGGTATAAAGCATTTGTCTTGTGTAACTTGAATATAAATGTTTATAAGTCTTTGTGTAACTGTAAAAATATACATGCTTATCTCCCTAGGGGCTACTGTGTAAGATCATCATATGAGTATACAGAGCTTAGGAAAAAATTGGTAATGGCAAGTGGGGCAAATTAAAAAAAAAATCCCCACTCAATAGATCTGGTTAAAATTTCAGGGTTTTGGTTCTTTTACAAGGATCTTTGAAAAGTTACATCCAAGGGTATTATTTACGAAAGTATTGGTACTCTTGTATTTAACTTAAATTATGCACCCATCATCCTGAAAAGTAATGAAATAAAAAGATCCTTTGTCATGAAACGTGCTTTTATTCACTGGGTAGTGCAACAAAACAAAAAAGCTGTGAAAAGGACTTATTTGTATGTGTTCTCCAAAGATAATTAAATATAGCCTGGACAACAATACTGATAGTTATAAGACACACTCACAATACCTAAACGTACATTGGAAAGCATAAAGTAAATATTCAGATCAAAACAAAATTCTCGGGCTATGGTAGGTCATGGATAGGAGTTTTACCCTCAGAGCATGACGTATGAGCATCTGTTTTTGCAGTAGATGTGAAAAGAGCATAGAGATAGCAAACTTATAGACAACAATTATTGATCCATTTATTGGTTCCTTTTAAGGCCAGAGGATTTCATCAACAATGCAACTGTCACGGTAATGGGGGACCTGGGGCAGAGAGAGCATCAGACAGGCTGGAGAAGGCATAGCGAGGAAAGACATGGACAGGGACAATCCAGGAACACCTCGGGGAGAAGGCTATACAGTGGTGCAGGGAACCGGGCAACCATGTGCTTAATGAGGAAACCAGCACTAGGTGCGTAAGAAGGAAATTAGCATCACCACAGCAACCAGGTGCAGCATGAGGAAACCAGGCAGCGGGGAGAGGAGTCAGGGAACGAGGGAGCGAAGGCATGAGGGCATGACAGCAACATTCACTACTGTTTAAATTCTGGGAATGCAGAGAAACGTCCTTTGTTTTTGAATGAAAATGTTAATGTTATAAATGACTATTATAGCTGGAAATGTCTGATTTTTAATGGAACATCCACACAGGCATTCAAAGGCCCATTTTTGGCAACCATTACTCTGTGTGTTCCAAAGGCAAATTGTGTTAGCTAATTCTGAATTTCCACATCACAAGGCTAGTTTATCATTTGTAAATTTGTAAATTAACATAGCTGAAAACTGATGTGCTGTTCAAGGAAGCAGTTTAACTGGTGTTCTTTAGGCTACTTGGTTATCTGGAGCATCAGCATTTGTGGGTTTGATTATCATCTCAGAGTGGCTAGGAAGAAGGAGCTTTCTTCAGAAACTCATCAGGCTAGTCTTTAGTTTTAAGAAATTAAAGCTATTCCATGTGAGGAATTGCATGGAAACTGAAGCTAACTTACAAATGCGTGAACTACTCCCTTCACAGACCAGTGCCTACCAGGAAAGAAAGAGAAGTGGGAGGCCCCAGTGCACAACTGGGCTGCAGGATAAAAACTTCAGAGTCACTAGTCTGAGAAACAGACAGCTGACAGGTGCTCAGCTGGCAGAAACTGTAAAACACCAGTTTCATTTTCAACAGTGAACAGGCAACCTGGGACATTGGCCTTCTAGACAGAGCTGCAAAGAGAAAGCCATTTCTGAGACAGGCAAATGAGAGTAAAAGTTTAAAATGGGTAAAAGAACAGACTTTTGAGGGAGGATGATTGGGGAAAAATATTATGGACAGATGAATTTAAGTTTGAGATGTTTGGATCCCAGAGAAGAACATTTTCAAGATGAAGAACCTAGGAAAAGATGATAGAGGAGTTCTTGATGCTATTTGTCAAGCTTACTGGAGGAAATATGATGGTGTGGGTGTGCTTTGGAAGTTTCTGGAAACTTTGGGTGGAATTTATGTGAATTACATCAACAAACTGACAGCTAGAATGTCCTAGGTCTGCAGGGCTGTAATTGCTACAAAAAGTTTTTTTGATGAAAGCAAAGTCTGAAGCACAAAATTGTTATATCAAGCAGAAATCATTATTTCTAAACTTGACAATGTCTTGGCTATATTTTCTATGAAGTTATTTGATGAGTAAAACTATGAGTTTTCGGGGAAAACATGCAATTTTCAGAGTGATTCCAGTAGTGTGTATTTTCTCTGGCAAGTTATCTAAGAAAAAAATAGCTGGGAAGTTTCAGTCCATCCCTGACATACTTGTTCACGTCTTCACGTGCTTCCACCATGGCCTGCAAAAGAGTTGCTTTCTCATGTGGTTTCTGATCATAAACTTTTTACCTCCAGGATGAAGAAAACTATTCAGTAGGCTTTAGAAAGGGGGATTATGGTGGACAGGATGCACCATTAAAAGCTGGTGGCCACAAGAACATTCTTGGACATATGGGGAGTGATGGAATGGTACATTACACCATATCACCACATAATTCACTCCTGATCCATCTTGGTCTTGACCATTTTGGATTGCAGCACAGAGGGTGTCTAAAAAAGTAATCAGCCATTCTGTGTTGTAGAGGCCAAGAAGACCTTTATGACCTGCCACCTCATGCGTGGAAATGGCGGCACACGTTGTGATGTTTCCTCCTTTCCAACCATAGATGATGACCCTGGCTTGCTGACCAAAGAGCTGTATTCCCTGCCTTCACTTATTGCATATACTGAATCAAGCTTCATCAATAGAGATACATTCATAGACATTAGCACTACCATCAAACTTCATCACTCTCCGGAATAAGAATGCAAGGGTAGCAATGTAGTACTTTACTACAAGGAGTGATCTGATGCTTTGGCAACTTGATAGGACCTTAGGACCCAGCAAAAGAGTCGCGTCTGAATTAAAGTAATCGGACGTGTATATTAAGTGACTTTAGGTTCAGTGCATTCGCGTGTTTGAATGTGGGATGCTCGTTAGTGTTTCAGAGAACAAATGAGTGGCTTTACTGGTTTACGCTTTCTAACAGTTTCAGCATGGGCAGCTTTGGTGTGTTTAAGTTTGTATGCCTTTGAAGCATACTAGTGTAGATCACCATCATCCTCACTAATACCGGGATTTGATTGGGACTTTCGGAGAGCTTAGGTTGACACTAATTTGGATGTCAGGTTAAAAGGTCCCCAAACTATGGCGAGTGTTTCACTGCAACATTCGAGATTTAGGCGAAGTATGGTTGATTTAATGTGAATTAAATTTATCAATACACGAATAAAAATAACTGGATGTCTAGTAACGTTCTACTTCGAAATCAATATAGAAATCTTGACATGGTTGATCCTGAGCTGTTTACTTGTTCACAGTAGGAATATCACTAGAATAGCGGTCTTCCATCTGTGGAATATAGCCAATGTTCGGGAAGATGCTGTTCTTCAGTGATGCTGAAAAGCTAATCCACGCCTTTATAAGTTATGAAATTGAAGTATTGTAATGCCCTTTCCTCTGAATGCGGCTCTAGGGTTTTATACAGACCTCAGTTGGTGCAAAATGCTGCAGCCAGAGTTCTAACTGGAACCAGCAATTTTGATCATATCAGTCTTTATAGTCACCTTAGGATAGTATCATTAACCTAATGATGCTTTGAATGGCCTGGCCCCAGAATTTTTTTTGGTTGCATACTACTCCACTTGCTTTGCTCACAAGTCATTAGTTCCAAGAGTGAAAAAAGGTATGTTGGCCTACAGGGCATTTTCCTATAGAGTTCCACAGCAGTGTGGGATTCGTGCTTTCTAGATTTAAGTCGCAGCTTAACACACTTGTTTAGTCTAGCTCACAGAGACATTAGGGAGTCACTCCCCCCCAGCTAGGCTTATAGTCTGAGGTGTAGAGCTGGGTGGGGATCAGTGTCATTGACTTTGGATGAACTGTTCTGTCAGTGTAGTCACTCTTGTTTCCCATTTTGGAGTGCTGGCATTCAGGGATTCCTCAAGCTTGTGTCCCCACCTGCTTCCCCCTCATAGTTATGCGGCTATAACTATCTCCTATCCTGCTGTTTCATTTGATCCACTCTGCTGTTTTATATTGTTGCTCTTGCTCATGCACTTTTCTCTCGTCCCCCAGCCTCCTTTTTTTCTGGGGTGTTCCATTCAGAAATCAGGGTTCAAGGGATCCCCTTGTTTTGTCTGCAATGTGGGCACCCCCTGAAAGATGCTGCCCTGGGCCATTCCCATTTCGTCAATGGCTCGATCCACCCCTGCTCTTGGGACCTTGAAGCTGGGACTATGTAAAGTGCTTTGTGACAATGCTTTTTTGTTAAATGCTGTATGGAAAAAAATTGAATTGAAGTTGTGGACAACTAAGGCAATGATGTCATCTACTTCCTGTTTAGCATGACGGTTCAGTTTTTACAGTTAATCGGGGATCCGTAGTCGTCTCAGAACATTGCAACATGCGCTGTTGTAATGCATACATACCTGTCTTCTCACTGAAATCTATTGATGCCTAAAGCCGCTGTAGAATTTCAAACATGAGGCTGTACTCATTTACCAGCCTCTCAGTGAAAGATCAGGTTTGATCACATGACTGATCAAAGTTGCTCTCAAGTGGAGTCTTCTTGAATGTTCTCTTCTGTATTTTACGTGCCTCATCCCCTATCCACAAAAAACCTGCTAATACAACTAGTGTTTGTTTTTGTGTGGTTGGAGTAACAAAGACAACTTCCAAAATTAAAGGATTAGGTTCCTTTTTAAGGCGGAAATGGGTGAATCAGATAGAAAATAGTTTTTCTTGAACTGGTTAGTTTCCTATTTCAGCTGCTTTCAATTTCTTGAGAGCTGAAAGTGTGCTTTCTTCTGATGAAGATCTATGATGCAGCTGAGAACTGTCCACAGGGCAAAGAGTCAAGCCAGTGGGATATTACAGAAAGCGGGTTTAGCATATCCTATAGTTTAACTTCAATTCTGAATCTCAACAAATCCTGAAGCTGGTCTATTAGTTTTCTCCAATGAAAATTATGAAAATTCAGGTTTAAGTAGTACAGGATATATAAACCAGCTTTCTGAAGTACCTCCCCCCCCCCCCCCCCCCCCCCCCCCCCCCCCCCCACACCCCCCCCCCCCACCACCAAGCCACCACACCACCCCCTTCTC
>JAACJT020000169.1:0-21448 GCA_009936485.2 Gymnarchus niloticus | reverse complement strand
ATGAATTGTAGTGTAAAATGAGGTAGGTAAAATGAGGTAGGTAGACCACAGTCCATCTTCATGAACATATTGCACGAAACCCCAACAACTGATGGAATAAATGATCTCAAGTATCTATTTGATCTGGCTAGCAAGGCTAACCCCCACAATGTGTCTGTAGTGGTTGGTACAATAGGCGTTATTGTGAATGTGTGGCTGTACCGATTTGCTGGTCGCCTCCAATTAAAGCGCCTTGTGTTAACGGCAAGATGTCTCTGCCTCCTGCTTGTCACAGTATAATATGGACAGACTGTTGACCTAATGATACAGAAACGAACCCTTTAGTGTTGCACAAGACACAGAGAAAATATTTTGTCATTTTAAAGGAGGAAATGTGTGCATTTCAGTGTTTGTCACTTTTCAAAATTAGATGAAAGTTGCTAAATAAATTTTAAAAATAGCTAAATTTGTTGCTAGTTGCTTTTTGAAAAAAAAGAAGGGTTGCTAGGGTAGTCGAAAAGTTGCTAAATTTAGCAATGAAGTTGCTAAGTTGGCTCAACTGTTCTTAGTTCTAACTGGCCACCTGCTACACAGGGTCCAGGAATGATGGAACAGTCCACTTTTCCCACAAGGAAGGTAGGGGGTGCATTCAAACAAGCACTAAAACATGCACTTTCGTTTAATTTTTTATTAATAAATTCAAGAAACATAAATAACAATCACCCTCGATGTGTAACTTTCATTGGCAATTAGGTCTTTGACGTGGCCCCCTTCTAGCGCGAGGCCATAAGTGGCTGCTTACCTCGCTTATCTGTTAAGTCCGCCCCTGCATACAGTATTCTGACAGATGGTTCAAGTATGAGATAAGACTGATCCAGTCATCAAACATGGGGCTGATATCATCTGACTTTAAGGGATTTTCTGGACTCAGTTGCTTTCTTTGGACCTCTCAGCTTTGGCACATTTTTCTGCAGTCTGTATTTGAAATAAACTTTTAAAAGGTTATTAATAAAAAGGAAGGAAATACGGGTAGGGGGTCTTATTTTTCGGGGTTCAGTTTTGAATAGCACTCTGAATTTTATCAGTTTGTGACATCAGAGTTCATAGTTGGGATGGAACGTTATGTGTAGAAAAGTATGCTCGACATTGGAAAAATACAGTAGTATAAAAGAAAATTGAAATATATAAAAACTTTAACACTTGTGGTGCCTTGTAAAACTGACAAATTCTTACATTTTATTCATTTAGCAGATGCTCGTTTCTAAGGACTCTCACTAGTCAGACAAACTTTGTACTCTGAATTTCTGTAATCTAAATTTTTACATGCAGGTCACTGAAAAATTTAAGCACTCTGGATTTGGCCCCTGGGTTTCTGACTGAATAGGTCTGGTGTACATGTTCAGCAAGTGAAGAAAATCCAGGGTCCTGAAAAAAGTATGGTCACCATAAGCAACATTATACACACAGGCAATGTTTTTGATAAAGAACATCTTTGACATCACAGGTGCCTACAAGGATATTGACCAGCTAGGGTTCCCTGGAGTTCAGTCTGGCTTCTGCTGCCATTTCTCAGATTTTTTATCATATGCGTAATATAATACAAGTGAAATGAGTCGGATTCAGAGTCTGTCTGTAATTAATTAATTAATTAGCTTAGAAATTATGATCCCCACTGGGTGACCAACAGTCAGATGTTCCCATAGAGCACCATAAACTAGTGTGTCTGTGAATCATGTTTACATTACGCTGTGGGGACAAAATGTCCCCCTGAGGTAATAAAAGCCTGACATTTTTACTTTGTTGGGACATTTGCTGTGTCTCCTGAAGAGAAAATTTAATTTTATAAAAATCTATGAATGCAAGCAAAAAACCAAAAGAACCAAAAGTCTTGTATTTTGCTGGGCTACTTATGGTTAATGTTAGGGCAGGGTAAAGGTTAGGGTTGTCATAGTTAAGATTAGGGTTAGGCTGATAGAAATGAATGGAAGTTGTCCACAAGGTTAGAAATACAAATGTGTGTGTATGCATGTGTGTGTGTGAAAATGGGTTAAATGGGTGAAATGTGTCCCTAATAGCAGTATAATGCATCTTAAGGTCAAACTGATGACTCTGAGCTGATCTGAAAGGATGGAGGGAGGGTGCAATGGGCTATGTGTCCCTCAGAGCAGTATAATGCATCTTAAGGTCAAACTGACGACACTGAGCTGGTCTGAAAGGATAGGGGGGAGGGTGCAATGGGCATTGTGTCCCTCAGAGCAGTATAATGCATCTTAAGGTCAAACTGACGACTCTGAGCTGGTTTGAAAGGATAGGGGGGAGGGTGCAATGGGCAGTGTGTCTCTCAGAGCAGTATAATGCATCTTAAGGTCAAACTGACGACACTTAGCTGGTCTAAAAGTGCCCCTTTACAAGTTTCAGAGGGAACTAGGGTCTCCATACTATTATGTAATTGCCATTAGATCAGTAAAAAGCTTGATCTGTCCTAGGCAAAAACCATCAAAGTGTTACACATGGTGTGTAGCTTCCTGACTATAGGATGGAAACTTGTGTTCAGGAAAATAACTATTTTTAACCCCTCCTGAGCTGCTCTCCAACCACAAGCTTACTCATGTAATGCTTGGACAAAAGTGTACAATCAATAAATTAAAAATAAGTAAAAATGTTTAATTCAATTTTTGATGGATTCAGCAAAGTTTTCAAATGGATCATTGACAGCACACATAAACACATTCTTTCCAACATCAGAAGAACAAGCAAATATTCCCAACATTAAAAAGTAAGTTATAAAAATGTGTTTGTTGACCCTTTCTTCTTCTCTTGGACACCTGATTTTACTCAGTTCCACATAGAAGGAAACACCAGGTCGACACCAGTCAAACTTAAGGACAGAACCATGGACAGATGGACGGATGGATGAATAACCTTTACTGTGCTTAAGCTCAAACAATGGCGGTGCTATGTGCAACATCATTAACAACCAGCTTGTTCCACCAGACATTCCTGCCTCAGCCGCAGTCAAACCTAACAAACCATACGTCTCAAATCTATGAGCACACAGACAGGAGACCTTTAACTGGTGGACAGAAAGATAAGGTGGAGCTTTATAACGACCCCCATTCACCCCAGGCCCCTGGGCTAGATGAGATGAGTGGAAACTCAGGTTAACCAGGAAATGCAGGTGCCCCAGATTCAGTGCGAGGGGGCAACCTGACCCATTTCTCATTCTGTTCCCATTGAAGGGGACCCCAGCTTCTCAAGCAGTGGGTGAGAGAAGAAATCCCAGAGGACTTACTTCTGTAACAGGAAACAGATGACAAACACCACCATACAATATTGCATAGGATAAAAATACACACATATACAGCTCTCAGTACTGCCAGAAGCATAAAGCCCACTTTTGGGGGAGCTGCAGTGTCCCTTGGGCTGCCATGTGACATTCACAGCAGTGTGAGCTGAGTGGTCGGTGCACACTGATGACATCATGCTTAATACGAGATACCTGATGGGTCACAAGCAGGTAGTGTATGCACTCCTCTTCCTCCCCGCCTGGACAGCAGCACAGAGTCCAGAGTGGCGACAGCTTGGTCCCTGGTGT
The DNA here is from genome assembly GCA_009936485.2 of Gymnarchus niloticus. Taxonomy (NCBI): domain Eukaryota; kingdom Metazoa; phylum Chordata; class Actinopteri; order Osteoglossiformes; family Gymnarchidae; genus Gymnarchus; species Gymnarchus niloticus. The sequence continues at coordinate 17,874 of JAACJT020000169.1, read as the reverse complement.
GACCCTAAAGAGTGGCCAGAGACCACCTCCCCATCAAGTCGGGGGGCTAGACAAAGGCTGTTCAGCCCCATTGGATTACCAGTTAAAGACATTCCGCCTAGCCTCGTGAAACATACCACTCAGCTAATGCTCTATATTTTCAGAGTTTTTCTTTTTTTCTGTTCTTTGATACAAAAATTTAGAAAAAACAGATTATACCTTACAAACCAGCATACCACAACGAATGTAAATTGCCACCCCAATTCGTCGACGGTAAGAAAAACCTTTCTTTTCCTTCTCTAGCTGTTAAATTCCATTACCTGTCACTGTGCCCATTCTCTGTAGACCCTGTGAGATATTTGTTTCATTTTTATTTCTATTTAATGTGTTTATGTGTTACACATAATCACTGTGGGGAATTATGGGTTTTGTAGGATTGAATATAATGTGAAAAATGGAGGCAATGGAGGTGGGACTGAATGGTGAAACCCCAAAAGAAAGTGATATATATGAATATTTATGTGCATGTTAGTGGGGAAGAGCACGCACCCTGTTTCTGACATTTGTTATTTGGAATACTTAAAAATGCTCCATCGCCTGATTCAATTACAAGCCAACATCAATCTCCTCTGAGAAACTCAACCATCAGAACAAGAACATTTAAAGCCTAAAAGTCCGCAATCTAATCAAGTATTCTCAGAAGCTTGTAACTCAAAAAAGAGGCATCTCAATTTTAATAAACAAAAGGATATCATTCATTCATAACAGCACCATTTGATTCAGATGGATGACACCTATCAGTAAGAATATTTACACCATCGTGAGTATATATGTACACACACCTTTTAAAATTGACCATCATTTACAGAAAGTGAATACAGTACTGTGATCCTTTTTAGCAAAAAGGCAAATAATATATCTCCAAGAGAGGACCGATATTCTGCTGAATTTAAACATGCTTTTCACAGTCTCACTCCAATTTGTACAAATGATAGATGACTTGAAAGATAATTCTTTAATACACCACATCTGAACACTGGCCTCATCTCGGTATAATTAAAGCCTGATAAACATCCAAATCTGATTTCTAGTTGGTGCCTGTTATCACTTATTAGAATTATCAGTAAAGTGCCCTACATAACCAGTCTGGAAAGGAAAACCTTCAAAGAATATGCATGTATCGTTCAACTTAATGGACATCTCAAACCAATGAAGCTGGAATACAATAATAGCATCATTAGCATTTGATAAACAGTCTACATTTGGTTTTGGTGAAAAATACATTGGATAAAAGTGCTGTGCAAGTCACCAATAGTGAGAGTCACCACTAATGGGACAATGTCATGGAGCTTCGCATTTGAAACCACAGCCCTCAACAATTCGATATACAAGATCAGTCTTTAAGCAGAATACAAGAACCATGAAAATTATTACAGGAATCATTTAACTTACAAATGAATTTTCTGTAATATAAATGTACTTAACTGATCAACATCAACGTTGAAATCCAGTGGATTATCAAAATGTCTACAGGTGTGACAGAGTAGGTCTGTCACAATTAAACATTTACATTCAAATATCCTAATTTTTTCCAACAGTTTGGTTGGCTTGGTGGGTGCACACACCAATGTTGGCTATATTTCTATTTCCAAAAGGCAAACACAGTCACTCAACTTTCCACCCTTCTCCTTACAACACAAACCATACTCACGTTCATGGTTAGATATGGCTAAAGGACCCAGTTTGATCTTTGGGTGGACTAAATACTGCCTGTTTGGGCTTACACACACAAACTACGAACTATTGCTGGGGGAGGATGTCTGCCATATTGGTTAAGTTTATGTCACTTTGTCTTTATATTATGATTGATGACAGGGGTTTAGGGGTCAAGACGTATGTTAGAATATGTGCTCTAGCAGTTTACATATTATATGTTGTATTGCTCATAGACTAATAGCATTTACCTTTAAGTACAAAGTGCTTTAGTCTTCTTTTATTCATTGCTAAGATGGAAGGTGATTGAAGAAGACGATGTTATTGTGGTAAGAGAGAGCTGTGGAGATGAAGGCTTTGTCTTAATGTCAATCGGTTACTAAAAACAACAGAAAATGACTTGCAACGCTGCGTTAACTTACCCAGCGATCTCTTTAATCGGCAGAATAATAATAGTTGAAATGTTAGTCTTACATAAACTACCATTTCACAATGATCTCAGTCCAACCTACAATTAATTGGCTTAACTCACTCACCTCAATAACAAATAAATTTTATTGGAAAAAATAAAATACCCAGGATTAAGCTATGAACTCTGCAAAAAAAGTTTAAACTTAGGATGATCTGAATGCATCCAATTTTCATACATATGACAAATCAGTTAAAATACATCATTAAATGAACTCAGCCCAACCAATAAAATAACTGCTGGTGAGATGTAGAACGAATGTAAACATCTCATTATCTGCCTTGGCATTCTTTAGCACGGCTATAAAACAACACAACTGTTTCAACAACACTGTAAGGTGAACTCTCAAAAGCCTGGTCGGAAATATTAAAAATAAACACATTATGTAAATACACATACATTTGGCATAATCCAAAGTTTCAACTGAATAAAACACCGGTCATTTTTAACAATGAGAAATAAAAAGGTATAAGATCTACAACATATTTCTAAAAACAACATATTTATAACATTTCTAGACTTAGTGCATTATGACATCAAGCAAAAGCATTATCTGAAATCTATACAGCTATAATCAGTAACAAACACTAAACTCAACATAAAACACAATAATCTACAGCCAGCTCCATTAATAGAGTAAATCCTTCACAACTGAATAATAGAAAAATGACCAGGCAAACTTCTTAAAATAATTTCTGGACACAACTCTGAACAATTACCTTTTCAATGACTCGATCTGCTATTAGTCAACAGATTCAATCTAAGGTAAATCACAAAGCAGATAGTGAGCAGAAATTGTACAGGGTGGTATTAACAAATAGAAGCAAAGACACAGAGAACCCAGCAGAAATGAGTCCACGTGCCATCAGGATACATCCACCCAGTCACTCTCTTATGGAAACAACCTTATCATTTCACCGATGGTACTGCATCCCATTAACAGCCCCACTCTGCATTCTGAGTGACCCTATAGTAATTAATCTTTCATCCCAAAATAGCAGGGCTTTACTAATCGTAGACTGTTGCTGAGAAAAGTGTCCTTTATAATGAGAAAACACACAATGCAATAAGCTTTGAGCAATGGCCAAACATTTTCTTAAAATACATATCCATAGAAAAAATGCCTTTATTGGAAACCATTGCACTAGTGACGTTAACTTAATCAGAAATATTTTTATGTTTTACATATTTTTTTAACCATTATGTTCAACGGTTGTGTCAAACTGATAACATAACAGTGGGGGGGACAGACAATCTCATAAACAAGAATGAAGCAAAACACTTTGCTAAAAGCCCCTCCCCCTCTTCCCCGCCCTTTTGTATTTACCCTTCGAAAAAGTCAGAGCTGATCAAATATTTATAATTCCAGGCAACAGCTGGCGTCAAGTTGAACGTGACTCCGACATGAAACAAGTCAAAGCCACGAGGAGCAACCGGATTTGAAAAGGAGAGAGGCTGAGGCGTGCCGGCACCTAGGGACGCAGGCAGAAAGGCAGAGTGTGTAAGAGGGAGACTTTAAAGGCTGGCTGGAGAGGCACCCAGGCTGGAGGACACTGGCAGAGAGGGGAACTTGAGAGAAATGGTGGGCGAGGGCGTCCGAGGGGAGCGGATCCCCCTCTGAACACTCTGCCAGAGCCTGAGGATGCAGATGAGGCACACTGAGCATCCCGGGGAGTCACACGGAGCAGGATGACTGAGCCTTACACAGCTCTTATGTGACACGCACCTATCCTGGACATTACCCAAGTCTTAAATGACTGCAACATAACCTGAAAAAACCCACCAACAGCTTGTAACAATTTGAATTTTGCATTTTATTCATTTGATTATTCTACAGGTGACATTCCATGTTCCTAAAGCCAGTGTCCATTGGAAAGATCTAATCCATCTGGTCCTTCTCACTCGTGCCTGCTGCCCACACAGCACTACACCCGACCCCCACCTCTTATCTTATGGGTGGTCAGAGGCCTGCAGGGGTAGATGAAATACATCCAGAGATGTTGAAAGCACTGGATGTTGCTGGGGTGACGTAGTTGACACGTCTCTTCAATGTTGCATGGAAGGTGGGTAACGTACCTCTGGGCTGGCAAACAGGGGTGGTGGTCCCTGTTTTAAATAGTGGGACCAGAGGGTGTGTTCCAATTATAGGGGGGTCACACTTCTCAGCCTCCCTGGGAAGGTTTACGCCAGGGTATTGGAGAAGAGTCTCCACTCAATGATTCAACCTACGTTTCGGACAATCAATATAGATTGAAGAGGAACAAAGCAGATTCCAGCCTGGCTGTGGAACAGTGGACCAACTCTTTTCCCTCACACAGCTGTGTGAGGGCTTGTGGGAGTACGCTAACCCAGTCTACATGTGTTTTGTGGACTTGCAGAAGGCATTTGACAACATGCTCTGACATAAACTATGGAAGGTGATCCAAGAACATGAAGCACTGGGGCTGCAGTTGTAGGCTATTAAGTCCCTGTATGAATGCAGTAATAGTTGTGTTCTCATCCTTTACACAAATTTGAAGCTATTTAGAGTAGACGTTGGTCTCCAAGAAGGGTGTGTCTTTTCTCCACTTCTGTTCCCGATATTCATGGACAGGATATCAAGGCATAGCCTTTGCTGGAAGAGCATTCAGTATGGGGGAGTAGAGGTGACATCCCTGCTATTTGTAGATATTGTGCTTCCAGCCTCACCCAACCAGGACCTCCAGCACACACTTCAGGACATTGTGATGCCAAAAAGCAGTGAAGCAGCAGAGACGAGAATCCCCTTTTCCATCGTAGTCTCCAGAAAAGAGTGGATCACCCCATTCAGGTAAAGGGGTAGAGTCTGAACTTAGTGAAGGAGTTTAAGAAACTGGGCCTCTTGTTCAAAAGTGATGGTAAGAGGGCACGAGACATTCACAGGTAGATCAGTTCAGCAACCCCAGTTTTCAAGCACTGAGGAGGTTCGTTGTGATGAAGTGAGAGTGAGGTCATAAGATGAGTCTTGCAGTCTACAATTCAGTCATCTCCCCACCTATAGTCATGAGTTTTAGGTAATGATTGAAAGAACACGATCGCAAGCACATGTGACTGTGTGGTTCTAGGTAGTACACAAGGGAGGGACATCCTGTGTGGAGCCCACATGTTCTTCTTGAGCACAAGTGGGCTTCCTCCTGTCTTTGGAGCTGTCAAAGCATTTCTCCTTGGCTCCATCACTGCCTTAGTGCCAACAGAAGGTAAGAGCAGCTGCTTTCTCCACATGACCCCTTGACCCAGGACATTCCTCTGCATGCTGCAAATTCATGGCCTCCTGGTGCTTCAGACAACACAAGCACCCTTAAAACCCATTTGTAGAACCCCCATCAACCTTAAATAAAGCCTAATTTTAAAAGGTCCCTTTTAAGACACCTCAGTATGCTGTTCCTTATTAGTACAATTGTGGTGGGCAGAATTTGAGACCTGTAATCCAGATGGAGGAGGCTGGACTACATCTGTAACAGCCTGTGACCTGTGGTCTTGTTTATAAAACTTTGCATGGATTCCACCGTGAAACATGCACACGCAAAATGCAAAAAATCTAAATGATGCAGGAAAAAAATCAGATCAATAAAACCACGTGTTTGTGCAGTTTTCCCTTCATAAACTACAACTTTGTTATAAATATGTATACGTAAACAAACCTGAGCATCTGCCCAGTTGCCACCCACAAATAACCATAAATGGGCAATGCAAATAAACTTCTTGCTCATATAATATGCAAATAAAGCTTTTCTAGTTAGTCTGATGGTGGCAACTGCAAAGAAAAAAACAAAAAAAAAGAATGCTGAACAGCATGAAGTACAGACACAACAAAATATTATATTTGGGGGTCTAAGCACAGGTATCAGAAACAAAAAATGTGCTGAATGGCAAAACATGCTGCAGTAAATTTTGTCAGCTCAAAAGAAGGTATTATTCCTGAAATAAAAAAAATTAGTGGTTTTGATTAAGAAAATTGCATATTTACAGTATAAACACAAAACAACTGAGCTGTTCTGGAGGACCCCGAGACATTTCTAAGCCAGGTGGGAGATATATTCCCTTCAGTGAGTCCTGAGTCTTGGATGTGCCTGAAACAGCTTCCTGGCCTTGTTATGATGGCCATCCAGGTGGCATAATAACAAAATGGCTGAATCACTTCAGCTGGTTCCTCTTGATCCATAGCAGCTCTATTCTGAGATTTCTCCAGACCTCTCAACTGCTCAGGTTGTCATGCAGAATGAGCAAGAGAAGCCCATGGAGAAACCTCATTTCCACCTGTTATTCACTTGGTCATCACCCACAGCTCATGATCCTAGGTGAGGATGGAGACACAGATTGACTGGGACACTGTAAGCTTTGTCTGATGGCTTAAGATAGATATCCTGTCCATGAAAAATCGTGGACAAAGGCTGGAGACAAGATGTTCCATTAACAGAGGAAAACAACACCTCGAAATGACAACTTGTTTATCATGTATGCAGGCACAACTCATTGTAATCATACAGTAACCAAATGTGGTCTGAATCACAATGTTCCAACACAATTTGTGTAAAAACTGCGTCAAAATGTGCTCATCAAAAGATCCTTTAAAATAAATTCAAACTAAAACATTAGTTGTGCCTTCATCAGTTATTTGGTTGATTGTTTAATTCAATTCAATTCAATTTTATTTATATAGCGCTTTTGTTTAGAGTTCTAGGCTGATTCATTCAAGTCTTGTGCAATTATTTGTGTCCATCCATCACTTCCGGTTTCACTTGTGATGTAAACATGAGCTAATGATGTAACACAGATGGGAGAATTTCCAATGAACAAATGGCTGTTGATTCCAGCAGCTCCACAGACGCACAACCAGCAATTAGGGAAGTAAGGACTTTAAGATCACTACAATCTTGTTTTGCTGCTTCAGACCTTGGAGCCACTCTTAAGATCAAAGGCTCTGTGACCCCATCTAAGGACCTGGGGCTGGCTGCACAAAACACCTTAAGTTAAGATTCTCCTTAAAGTCCAAGTATAAGAATAAGTATAAGACCAAGATAAAGAGAAAACTTTAAATACGTAAGTGAACATTTTAAGGAAGCCTTAAGGAGAATACTTATTGTATGTGTATGCAAGCTTATGTGTAGTCTTTTGTAGTCCTGTGCTCTGTGTAGCACCCTGGTCCTCGAGGAACATTGTTTCATTTCACTATGTACTGTACTAACTGTATGTGGTTGAAATGACAATAAAGAACTACTTGACTTGACTATTGGTGTTTTGTGCAACTGATTTTATTTTAAGGAAACCTTAACTCTGCCCTTAAGGAAAATCTTATCTTAAAGTGTTAAGTTAAGTGAAGTGGGCATGGCTACAACTTGACTGTTGGCAGATCCATTAACACAACTATGACCCCAAACACACCTCAACCAACACCATGCAACAGCCTCCTCGGTCTCTGGATTGAAACCCTGGTCTGAATTAAAGACAGCAGCCCACCTGCACAGACAGAACACCAGGGTTCTAGAAAGGTTCTGCATGGGGCTAACGTTCACGGCCCCTGCCAGTGTCTTCCCAGCCACATTAAACAGAGCGACTCTGTGCCTTTATCTGCCAGGACAGACTGCACCTGTACTGAAAATGTTTTTGAAAACAAATCATTGGAAAAACATTTTCCTGTTGGTGAATTTCTTTGAATTATTGATATGATGAGTAGGAGTGTGCATGAGCACCCTCAAACAAGTGAGAGAATCGAGAATTTAATTTGGCTCATTTGTAGTTGCAGCACACCTGACTTTCTGCTGTCTGTGGGAGGCCATGCAGGAGGACACCATAAAAACCAGGGAGTGAAAGACACGAGTTTTCATTACCTTGCTTGGCCCCACTGATTATCTCATGGGACTCAGGATGCACCCTTAGAACTGTGGAGCACACACACTGTGTTGGTCTAAAGAGGGGTTTGCTGCTGCTTGCTGAATAACACTTTGGCATTTTGACCATGTTCATGTCCTTGACCTCCAATCTAAGTTGCAACAAGGTAATTAACCGGAATTGCTTCTGTACATGACCCGTGTAGGTAAAGCAATAATTAATACAAGCTGAAGACAGGCATCCACAGAAAAAATAAATGATGCAACTATTTAGAGCTGGGCATTCCTCTCGTTTGGCCTTAATGAGAACAGGCTGATAGGAAGAACACTTGTACTATGCTTTGTCTTCTCAGAAGTTCCACATCCCGGATGGGTTCTACAGTACAGAAGAGGCAGATTTCCTGTGCTAACAGCAACCACCACTCTCATCATAAGACAACCATACACTATATGGACAAAAGTATTGGGACACCAGTTAATGCAGGGGGGTTCATATACTTTTCGACTTAGGTAATTAAACCACACTCATAGTGGAGAAGGTCAGCCCTGTCAACATTTGAGCATGACAGCCAGGACTGTGCTGTGATAAGCACAAAGACCACATTAATTTCCTCCAATTGTGAATGGAACCCATCCTGCTACTGTCCACCCTGGCCATGGGTCCCAGTGAGGACCCAATTATAAGTCCAACCTGGCCCACTCCCAGCTACAGAACCTGAACAAACTTCTCCACTGCATCTAGCCTCATGACTGTCATCCAGCAGCACATTAAACCAAAACAGGAGTGATCATCTACTGTTGGCTTTATGGGATTAAAAATGACTTTGATCATGCATATTCATCTTTCCACCATTTCTCCTGCAGAAGGTCGTGGAGGCAGTAGACCAAGCAGGTCAGGCCAAACATGTCTTTCATTGACCACAGACTGTAGCTCACTTTGGGAGATCCCCCAGATGTTCCCAAGCCAGCTGGGAACATCTGGGGCATCCTTATAAGGAGCTGTGCCAAGGGCATCCTTATAAAAAGTTGTGCCGAGGGCATCATTATAAAGGAGCTGTGCCGAAGACATCCTTATAAGATGTCCAAACCACCAGGTGGCAGTGGCTCTATCTGAAGGTGCTTCCGTATGTCTGAACTCTTCACCCAGTCATGGAGAGTGAGTCCAGCAACCCTGTGGAGAAACCTCAATTTGGCCAGTTGCATTTGTAATCTCATTCTTACGGTCATTACCCAAAACTAATTATAGGTGAGGACAGGAATGTAGATTAACTGGTTAACCATGATTCTCATCTTACAACTCAACTTTTGCCTCACTCATGGTATTTTAGATGTTCTAATGCTTATCTGCACAGCAAGTGAACCTCTTGGTCTTGTCCATGAGTTGCAGACACATGATTGGCTGGCTGGAGGAGCAGGCTGTTTGTGTTGACGAGCAGGTGTACCTAATTAATTGACTATCTAGTGTATAGTAATCTATGCATGTTTACTGCCAGGCATAGAGACAGGCAGCCAAACAGAGTCCAGGGCTGAGAGATAATGTCAGCCCGTCTTTTCCCATTACATTTGCGGGGTCTGTAGAGAACAAGAGACATGCAGCTGAATTGGGCTTCAAACAAGTCGATGTTTCCACAGGGAACAGCAACGCGTCCAGCTCGGCGGGGGGAATTAAATATCTGACAGTAACAGACTCTGGGCCTTGACTAACACAGCCGTGAGGAGGAGGGGCTTGTGAGGGTACCTGGTGGCAGCTGACAATGAGCAGGAGTCCATGCTTGATGGAAACACTCCCCCAATATATTTTGTTATTCTCTTTTCCCAAACAGAGATACACAAACAGAGATAGATAGATAGATAGATAGATAGATAGATAGATAGATAGATAGATAGATAGATATTACTACTGTAATAATATACTACTGTATATCTCCACAGAGGCCAACTTTGAAAATGACAGGAGAAGAGTACACTGACATGTGCTGCTCTCCCCAAATGCCCACTGCACTCTCACATTACATGCATTTTTCTCCTTCGATACATAAATCTGCAGTGATTCATTTGCCAGAATGCCTCATTGTACTGCTGACCGTTTGACTCTCATTGAGTCCTAGTCAATGAGTCTCTTTAACTACAGAAGCAGGGTGATCCTGAATGTGCCCCATACTGTTTACCTGGACTGTTAGAAATCTGGCATCCAGGATCTTACTATAGCCTGATCAATGTGGCTATAAGAGAATCATATACATGGAAATCTGGAAGCAGGGAGATCAGCACTCTCCCTCCAGTAGGGTGTGTGTGTCTGTGTGTGTGTCCCAAATATTGCCCAATCTGACATGCTAACTAAAAGCTAACTGAAAGCTCTCATTCATTGAAAGCTCTCATCCTCCCTCCAAGAAGATCTTTGTTTCGACTTTCTGGCAGGTAATCAGGAGAACCTTGGGAGGGACATGGGAGGCACTTTGACCGGGGACTGCAGGCCCCTAGATGGCCACCACGGGCATCTTCCCATAAACGAGCCAATTAATCAGACGCTGTCACCTTATCACCATCCCCCTGGACCACTGCTGCACATCACTGTGACCCTGCTTCACAAACACGGCCAAATTAGCAGAAATGCAGTTTTGAAGTTGTAGGCCGGGTAAATGGGCCAGGAGAGATGACACGCAGCCAAGGACAGGGGGCAGGAGAACGACAGCAGGGGCTTGTGAGGGGGGAGGATGGCAAGATGGTCTATTTTCAGATATTTTAGTCAAACTCCTACAGGCATGAATGATAGGATCTGAACCCCAAGCCACCCGCACTTTCAAAAGATATGGTGTGAGGAAGCTGAGGAGTCAGGATGGCCAGAGGAAGGTGTGGAAAACGCTCACCCTCGCACTCACTCACATACTCATATGCTGGAAAAGCTGTTCAGCTCTCACTGCAGTCAACGGAACAATTGTTACGCAAGGTCTAGTCACTAAAGAACACGCACTCAAAAAGACAAACAGGAAGACTCCGGAAGGTTTCTTGCTGACAACCGCAGGGACCACCACTTTGTTCTAAGGCCAAATGGTATAATGTCATCCAGCAGGGAGGGCTCTCGAACCAATCCCCCCCACACAGAAAATGGCCTAACCCACTGTGTCGCACTGCTATGCTAAGCAGTTCAGCAGCAGGAGGACCAGGGAAGACCCAGAAAGTCCATTGTTTATTTTTAAAGCAGATGTGAGGGACTAGTTGGCGACAAATTGTTAGAACTAAAAATGATACCTGTATTTCACATCGGTTGATCCCTCCCAAGAAGTAAGCTCTGTAATTATGCACACATTACACAAATGTGACATTCCTAAGCCAGACAGACCTGGTAATCGTGACTGCTTATTACAAAACCTCATTAAACAGCAGGGTGGTAGGTCACAGAGAAGTAAACAGCTATGAGTGACATCTGGAGAGAAAACTGCTCCCATTGTGACCTACTTCTGCAGGTGAAGATGTTTATCACAGACCTGCATTACAACAGCAGTTTTCTGTGTCAGTGTCTGACTGCCTGACACACAATTAGCTCAATGGGACTTTAAGAGTTGCCATGGATTTTGTGGGGAGCTGAAGGCAACCCTGGTTGGGGGGAGGGGGGGGATGTTGTAGCTTGGCTTTTTGCTTGTGTTTAAGCACACAGCTTTTACTCGAAATCCGCACTGCAGTGTAGCCTCTACGAAGCGGACATGCCCAGACCTCTGGCCCTCTTGTTCTGCCGTCTGCTGCTCTTCTGTCATATGGTCACCAGTATGACGAAGACTCTGACTCCATCACACGATGGCTCCGGGCGTGAGAGCCCACTACACGGTGAAGTCTCAGATCCTCCCAGTGCAGTGCTGGAAAACCAGAGGGACAGCTGAATGCCAAGCTGTCAGGCTGATAACAGCCCAGGAAAACGGGAATTGTGGTGGTTAAATGATGAAGGGCCTCAGGTCCCAGGCAGCCAGTAAAACAGCTCCCATGCCTTTTTGTTGAAGTTGCCAGGTTCTTGGAAAACCTAACCAGGAAATTAAGATGGTCCAGGGTAAAAAACACAGGCTGAGGATTATTGAAAGAGAGCGACAGAGAGAGTGTGTTAGAAAAATGAATGTTTCTCACTAAAACACCAGAAAGCCCCGGATAGATGGAAAGGGCATGACACTCACAGATACGAGGCGGCAGAAACCTCCGGCATCCAAACAGCACATGGACCCCTTCTCTACTCGTTGTTCATATCAATTCCTGTGAGTCTCATTCAACACAATGGAAAATGTAGACTGACCCCAATCTGGGGGAACACATTAGGTATAAAGCATTTAACAGAAAATCATTAAGAGATGCACAGCTTTGTGCTTTGTTAATTACTGAACGGTCCAGTGGGCACTAGGTCACCAGTCTTGTTCTGACCTCCTGGGTGTGGAGGGAGTTTCAACTTTGGGAACATTTGTGCCGCAGGCACTAGTTTGTTTTGTCTTTTCATTTTCACTCCAACTCAGTTCCGGCTTAATCAGACCATCTTAATTGGACCTCTGGGGTCACTGAGAGCAAGCTCCCCACATAAGAACATCCACGGGGGATGAGCAACGGAGCACGTTAAGCCAGGCTGCCTTCAGCCTCAGAGAGACGTAAGGCCAGAACCGGGCAGCATGGCCGAGCTGCAGCCGTGGCTGGAGCGGGCAGCCACTCGGAAGGCATGTTACGCTCACGCCTCCCACTCAGAACAGGCTCCCAAAAGACAGATGGAATCTGGCTCACGGAGACTGACCTGCCCCATTGCCAGCTGGTGTGAGCAGGGTGGATCGCCTGGGCCTAACCCCCACTCTGATGGACCATCACCCAACCTTTCACACCTCCTCTCGTTTGTGATTACCCAGCATCTACAAAACACCCAAGTCACCCCCCGCGGAATTAATGAGTAAAGCAGTGATGCTGTTCAGAATATTCATGCATCTTTTTTGTGGGGGCGTCATATGCAGATATGTCTTTCAATTAGTTTGTGTCAATTAATTTGATGCGCATCCGACATGGGAGAGAATAGCCTCGCTTTTTTGGGAAGCATAAATCTTCATTTCATACCTCCACTGTGTCTCAATTAGATCAACTTATTTATTTATTTTCACTCCTTATTCATCAATGTGTCCATCACCCTAGTGAAATCGCAAGGGATGAGGATCAGAACAATGCCAAGGAAGATTTTAATATGAACACTGCTTCAAGAACGAGGCTAGATAAGGGCCAAAGAAAAGCAGCTTTAAGGATGAGTCTGAATAAACTTCCTAATTAGGAATGGAGGCAGAATCTTGTTACATTCAAAACTGCGCTCGAAAAAACTCACAAAAAACATTGTATGCAGGCAAGCGACATAGAGCAACCATCTCATCTCATTGCTGCCTTCCAAAGTTCCCAATGTCTGATCATCTATTCTCTCATAATGTCAGATCATTAAAATTCAGAGGTTTAATCAAATGGATCCTTAATATTACCTTAAATATGAAAACCTGTCGGTGACAATGACAGCTCGTAACTGAAGCTTTCGATGTGATTATTGCAGCTGAGTCGGCCACCCCAGCATCAGATGTACAGTCTTGGTTGTACGATGCACAACAGCACATTTCAGGAAGCAGGGTCAGGTGACCCTGGATGTCCATATTGATTGGTTCCCAATCCCTGGATCCATGTGTTTGTACGCGATATACTGCTTGCATTTCACCAGTCATTGTACTGGAGCAGCACAATGATGACATGTGCTGTGTTTCTATATTATCTTTCTCCTTACAAAACACCAGCTTTCACCCTTTCATCTCACAGGCCTTTGCTGTGCGATTCCTCCTCCCGTCTGTCCCTGAAAAAGGAACTTCTGTTGAAAATTCCCTGCATGATGAGTCTGCATGTACCATTTACTGGGGTACAACTCCACATTAACATTGCATGTGACAGTTTACCATGATACAATGACCTACCATCACTGTATGTACCATTTACTGGGGTAGACTGCTACATCATTATTGTACAAGGTGACAATTAATCACACTTAGAAATTCAAACCCGCTGTTCTCTTTCCTCTCTCATCCCTCTCTCCCCTCCATTTCCCCTCCTCTCCACTCCACCCTCCCCCCTCATCCCTCTCTCTCCTCTTCTCCGTCTCCCCCATCCCTCTCTTCATTCTTCTCCCCTCATCCTTCTCTCCTCTCCATCTCCCCTACCTTCTTCCTTTCCTCCTCTCTGTCTCCCCTCATCCCACTCTCCCTCCATCTCCCCTCCCCCCTCCTCTCCCTCATCCCTCCCTCCATTCTTCTAACCTCATCCCTCTCTCCCCTCAATCTGCCTTCATCCCTCCTTCTTCTCCATCTCCCCAAATCCCTCTCTCCCCTTATTCCTCCTTCTTCTCCACTCCCTCATCCCTTCCTCCCCTCTGTCTCCTTTCTCCTTCCATGAGAGAGAATGGCTCTTCACTCAGTCCTCTGTCTTCACAGTGGGTAGACTCATCTTACAACTGTTTGACAAAGTTGACTTCAAAGGGCGAAACCTCTCCTGCTGTCTTCGGCGCGTGGGAAGAGGGCAGGCTGGGGCTCAATGTTGAGCGAGAGCTCTTTGAGATAGCGGAACGACAGGTAGGCGAGGAAGCCCTTTGATCTCTGTCAGAACAGAGAATGGGAAAAGAGCTCCAAAGATGGATGGGAGCAGCCGGATTCGATCCTCAGAATGGAGAACAATGAAACCAGTACATGGAACACGTCTAAGGTGTTACCCATGTCCCAGAGCACTCGAGCCTGTTCTCTCTGGGCTAATCCCTAATACGTCAACATCGAACGCTCTCTAAGACGGCTGTCTCAAAATCAGCAACTGGATTAGACATCATTACGGCAGACAGCAAAGGCAAACACACTTCCTGGTTTTAATGACTTTCTGTCTAAATTCCTTCACTTAATGGACAGACTAAGGCAGCATTTTATTTACGTATTTCCTCCATCTGATTAATCATTATCAGTCTCCTGCACTGGACTCACTGACCCACATATAAATGTCTACTTCTCTGTGGTATAAATAAGGCTTGCATAAGTACTATTATCACAAAAAAATTTATTCACAATGGAAGATGTGTAATGATGTACTGTTCCTTTAAGAATGTGTGCAGTTATGTATAGTGCAGTTGGGTAGAGGGCCTGGCCAGTTAAGTACTGTAAGTCTTTCAATGTGTGTGTTCGCTTATCCTATATTCCTAACATTACGCTGGAATAATGAAAGTTTATTAAGTTCCCAAGTTAGAATGCAGTAACAAGTTGTCAGTTACCTACATAATGCTACATGGTGTCAGAAGTTGGCTAAGTTTTCAGCTTCGGAAAGCTTTGATTTCTCTCGGCCGAAGCAGAGAGCCAAATGAAGCCAGCGGTTCCAGCATTACGGGATAGCTACAAAGCTGAATTAAAAAGAGGACAAAGTGCACATCTCCACTTCTCTATGCTTTGGGGAAGGAATCACAGCAAGTTTTCAAAATCTTTTCCTTTGCAGATGACAAGGATGAAGACATTTATGAAACTGTGCTGGGTAAACTAGACCATTACTTCATACAGAAAGTCAACATCATGAGAGAGAGCCCACTTTCACCAACATGCCCAAAAGCTAGGAGAAAAAGCGGAGGAGTACATCAGGAGCATGCCAGGACTAACCAATACCTGTGCTTTCGCTGATGTGAAAAACAAAAACAGCCATGACAGGTTAGTTGTTGGAATTTTGGATAAGCAGCTGTAGGAGAAACTTCAGTTAATGCCCCACTTAATGCTCAACAAGGCGCTGGAAATGGTGAGGCGATCGGAGCACGTAAAAGGGCACGTTAGCTTAGAAGGCTTTAATGATGGTGTGCAGCTAAATGACGTAGCTTCAAAAAAGTGCACCATGGAAAGACAAGCGGGGATACGTTAGTGGCCAAAAGAAAGCGGGCAACGTCAAATGAAGATTGCAAGAGAACTAGAAAGGAATTAAAGGTTCCAGGTGCGGCAAAGCACACAAAAAAGGGAGACAGATGTTCTGCAAGGACTGCAGATTATTGTAACTGCAGGAAAATTGGACATTTCGCATCAGTATGCCGTTCCCGTACATTAAATGAGGCCGCTGCACTTACGGAGTTAGCAGATAGTGTGACACATTTCCTCAGAGAAATTAAACAGGAAAATGACTCGAACTGTCCATGGACAATAAAACTGCCCATTCACGAAATAGAGGTTTACTTTAAAAATAACACAGGGGCAGATGGAAGTGTTATGATCAACAAGCCCAAAGTGAAGGAAGCTGTAACAACGTTGAACAGCTCAGGAGGTCGGCTGACCTGCATAGGGTACTTCATTGCCACCACAAGATGGAAAAGACCACAATTCCGTTTCAAAGCCTATGTGATAAATGGTCGTGGTAGTCACCTGATTGGTCGTAATGTAGCTGTAGCAATGGTCCTAATGGAAGAGATCAGAAGCTTAGAGCAGCCTAAACACTCTGATCAAGAAGGGGTAGGTCTGCTTAATATAAAACCCATCAGAATATCCCTGAAACAACACAGTGCCATAGAGACAGACTACAGCTAGGCAGTGTCAGTGCCTATTCTCCCAAAAGTAAAACAAGAGCTTCAGTATATGGAAGCCTGTGCAGTCATTACAGAAATAAAGGAGCCAACCGAACAGTGCGTTCCAATGGTGGCAGTCTTCAAAAAGAATAAGGACCAGACCAGAATATGTGTTTCTGGCAAACACCCCTAGCAGCAGAGAGTGAAAAGGTCACAACATTTATTACACCAGAAATCTTTCAGCATGATATGACAGAATTGTTGAAAGGCCAGGAAAGGGTAGTCATATACAAGGACGACGTCCTCGTGTACTCAGATATCACTAAGCAGTATGATGAAAAGCTTCAGAATATTCTCCATGCTTAGTCATGAGAAGCGTCTCTTACATCACTGACAGTTAAATAGCTTGGACACTGTATAGAAGAACAGGGAATTTGTCCCAGTGAGACCAAGGTCAAGCAACCAAGTCATGTGTCTCAGCTGAGCAGGTTTCTTGGTATGAGTAACTACCTAGGAAGGTAACCCCACACCTGTTTGAGGTTGCAAAACCACTTTATGACCTCTTGAAGAGCAACATAATGTGAATGGGATGCAGCTTCGGAGCAGGACTTTAAGAAGGTATAATGTTTGATTACTGAGTCACCAGTGCTGACTTTCTTTGACGTAAAGAAGCCCACTATCATCAGCACAGATGCTTGCAGGTTGGGTCTGGGGGATGCTAATGCAGAATCATGATGGCCAACTCAAACCCTTGGCATTTTGCTTGAGAACATTTACAGATGCAGAAAACCCTATGCGCAGATTGAAAAGGAATGTTTAGTAGCAGTCTGGGTATGTGAGAAGTTCTCTAGGTACTTGTATGATCTAGATTCATTCACACTGGAGAGTGATCATAAGCCCCTTATTCCTTTAATCAATAGTAAAGATGTAGATGTAGTGCCAAAGAGGTGTCAGAGACTGTTGATGCGACTGATGTGTTATAACCCCATTGCTGAGTATGTGCAGAGGAAGCAGCTCATTGATGCAGAGGCTCTTTCAAGGCACTCACAGACAGCAGTCGCACATGAAATCACGGCACTGACCCACAGCCTGGAAGCCTATGAGGGGACAGTCACTGAGGCATGGCCCATCACACCTACCAAACTGAAAGCAGTCAAGCAGCAGATACTGCAGGATTTTGAACTAAAGTTGGTAAAACGTTTTGTGACAGAGGGGCGGCCTAAAACTTGCAAACATCCTAAAAGACTAAACATCCTAAAAGACTCCTCACACCCGGCCCATGATCTCTTCCAACTGCTGCCATCAGGCAAAAGATACAGAAG
>JAACJT020000168.1:0-21458 GCA_009936485.2 Gymnarchus niloticus | reverse complement strand
ATATACACACCTTCTGAAACAGTCACAGTAAGTACATGTAAATGAGTATTAACAGAACAGACTAACTTATGTTTATTCTAAGTGTGGCACATGCAGTAAGGTCCTGTGGGCCTGTAGTGGATAAACAGCTTGCAGATACACAGCTTGGCAGTACACAGTAGTTTCACAGGTTATATGTTATGCCAGCACAAGCAGTATGCAATTATAAATGAACTGATAGACAACCTTCTCTGTCAAGTGACTTGCAAAAAGATTTTTGCCAGCTGTGCATCATTTTTGAATGTTTATGTGTATCTTGTTTGCCTTGTACTCAAAAATTTGAACAGGATGTTAAAACAAAGATCTCTGGAGCCAGTGTTATCTGTGTAGAAGCAGTTACTAGTTTGTTTGTCTGTAGAGTTGTTGGGTAACTGCCTCTCACGTGGTCATTATTATTGTTTACTTTGCATTCATCATTCTAACCTGTTTTTGTTGTGCAGCTGTTTTTCGCCGTGCCTTAAAACCTGAGAGGGCTGAGGGAGCCTCGTTGTACTCTGACATACCGTACAATCTGTCCATTCCAAAAAACTTTCCACCATCCTGACCTCACGTGCTTGCACTGGTATTTGGCCTCCTGAGTCAACAAGCCGCTCTCCATTTGAGCGAGGGTTGTACGTGATGTGACCACAGGACAACCAGTGCCAACCGGACACGTCTGTGACTGGCCTCCTCCGGGAAGCCAGTCGGGGACTCTGACATCATCATTTGTCTGCTCACATTCTCAGTACTGTTTCTTTAAGAGAAGTGGCCATTTAAAACATGCATTATCAACAATCCGCTGTCTTTGATTGCTTCCTTAGCCCCATCATGTGTGACATAAACTGTATGGTAAGATGTTGATGATGATGATTAATCTTCTGTACATCGATGTGGTACTTTAGGGAGAATGCATCAGTATTAAAATAGTACAGGTATCTGGAAATTAGATTCTTTAAGCAACAACATGTGTATTTCTGCCCACCAGTTAGAGTTTTTTAAGTCTTTAATAACACACACGCAAATTTGTAGTTCAAGTGCTTCGGCATTTCCCGTGTTGTTATAAGTAAGATATTTGTTTAAAACTGGGATCACAACATCCTTATATTGTATACAGCTGTTCCATTAAGTTTTGGTTTGGAGGGATCTTGAGAGCGCAGATTTTTCTCAGGTTCATTGGTTCTGTGTGCAGGGTTTTCTTTAGCATTACAGAGATGTGCTACAGAGGGCTGTGAATTCTGTGATTTACTGTGTCGTGCTCTGTGCCCTGGGAGAGATACTGGCTGCATGCCAGTAGTTACATACCATATTAAATTACAGTGCATCTCCTAAATACTATTATTGTACAGTAAATAGCAATGCAATAATTATACCCCTGTAAGGTCCAGCTATTCCCGACTAACAATTTTTTGTGTGTGTTATAGTATAGAGAGACTATGTACAACCCAAAAAAAGAAACTGAGGACGTGGACGCTGAAATCTGTAGATTTACAGACAGCAAAATAATCACTGTGCGACTTTGCTATTGAGAAAGAAAATGAGCTGACATGGATAGTCTGGGGTCAGTCTGTTTTTGGACTAATTGCTTTTGACTTTTTACCTGACTCAGCTGTGTGTGCCGAATTAAGCAGAATAGCCCAGGCAGAATTTAAACAAATATGTCTTTTTAATGTTATAAAGGCTCATTCTGTGTAATAGAAGTCTCACCTGTTACTGGTTGTGCTGGCCCATATGATTCATCATTGCTTCATCTTTATGTCCCCTTTGAAGCAGGAGGCCTTTTTTGTCATTTTGGAGAAATGTAAGTTTCTGCACTGTGGCAGTAGATGTTTTGGTCTGGTCTAGACAAACCCACCACGTGGTCAGGTCAGCAGCTGATGGTGAGGTCACGGTCAGGGTGAAGTTAGGGCGGTCTAGGCAACAAAACCACAGTGGGGCCTTTCAAAGGCAAACCACCCAGGGGCTTGGAAAATGACCAGTCGCTCTGGGATGAGCAGTCATGAACGCTCCTGACCAGGTGACCCGGCATCACAGCTCTTTAGTGTTAGGACCACAGTCCTTCGTAATCTGATATGTTTTGTTCAATCATTTTCTGAACTGCCCACCCACCAGAAACATCTGATGGGTGTTATGAACACTAACATTTTAATTTAATGTGTTTAAAGGGAACATATGTTTGCACTTATCACGTAGAATTTTCCATTTATTCCTCCAAAGTATGCAATAAAGGTTCAAAAATGTAATTGTTTGTCTGGCCAAGGATATTCCGTAATAATACTGTGATATTTTCAAGTGTTGCAATTAACTGAGGGGCAGTTCCTCAACACAGAAAGCAAAAACATTGGCAATGAAAATGTAGGTTTTCATTGCAGTTTTATTTTTAGTGACGGTACATTTTTAAGGAAGAAAAAATCTAATGAGCTGCGAATTACGCCCAGTTTAAATATACTACGCAGACATGCTGAAATAAGACAAACATTCTGTATTTTTGAGAACCTTGAAAAAGCCATGTCAACAAAGCCATCCGTTACGTCGGCCCAGCCACAAAGTAATCAGAGACATACGTGTGGTCGGATGATGGCTCTCAGACTGCTCCATCTAAGGTAAGGCTGGCGGCAGCTGTGACAGACTGGGCCTGGAAAACCTTCAGCTAGTGGATGGAGGAGCCATGGCGTCGAACTAGACTGTCTTCCCTCGGTATGTGGCTCATAGCTCCAGTGCTTTCTTTCAGAAGTCGGTGGCTTGCTCCTACCTGCTCTCCATTCATAGATGTCTCTGGCTCTCTTGGTAAACCTTGCAGGGCCCTGTGATGCCCTGCCCTGATCCTTTCAATGTCCTATGAGGCAGAGCACGGGGGGGGGGGGTTGTACTGTAACTAAGCAATGAGAGTCATAGAGACCGAGAAAATCCTATTCCTCTGTTTAGTCACCTCAAAGACCTTCCATTTAATTGTAGCTAAACATGTCCAGTGATGCTTGCTGATGTCCACTTACTATACCTTAAAGGCGTGTGCCTTTGTAGGTTGTAAATATGTGCCCACATCTAGAAGGTTCAAATCCCATGGTCAACAGAGTGGCTGGATCACTATTGGTGCTTGAGCAAGGCCCTAAACCATGAACACTGCTCTGGATAAATGGTTGACCTTGCACTATACATGACCTCAAGCTTTGTTATCATCTCGATGTGTGTGTGTACATGTCATTATCACTGTCACGCCCTCACCAGACCAGCCATGCCCAACATACCACTGCTCATCATCCCCAGAGTACTAGCAGCTGTGACCAATTAGTCACTCATTTGGATTCCTTTAAGTTCCCTGCGACGTCCACACTTCAGTGTGAGGTATTGTGTGTATCATTAGCCTCTTGCTGAGTGTTACTGGCAGATTCTGGGTAACCGTGTATGACCCTGGATTGCTTGTTGCATTTTTCCCCAACTTTGCCTTCTGTCTCGGATTTGTTTGCTTATTGATCTGATCTCCTGGATTCTGATGATTTTTCCTGTCCCTTGACCTCATGTTTGGATTTTCCATTTTGCCTGATGACTTCCCGAGTGGCTGAAGCGAATAAACTGACCCAGATGCACTTGGATCCTTGAGTGTTCATTATGATCACATTATTGGGACACAATGAGTCTGGGAGGAATGAAGAACTTAGTTTTTACCCCACAAGGGAAAACTCCATTTTATAAAAATCTGTGAATGCAGCCAAAAAATCTAAATAGCCTTGTATTTTAATTGGTTATTTATGGTTAAGGTTAGGGCTGGATAGGGATTAGGGTTGTCATAAGATTAAGGTTAGGCCCATAGAAATGAATGGAATGTCCCTACAACATTATAAACACACGACTGTGTGTATGTGAGTGTGTGTGTCTCCATGGAGAAAAAAATTAGTTATAGTAGAAACTGAAGCATTCCTCTGTAGCTGTACAAGTGGCAAATAAAGTATCTATGGACCTGATCTGGTGCTAAGTGCATACCTCCAGTTCTGCAGTGGAAAGGACTGGAAGAGTTAATGTTGCCAACAAGATGCATGATAGAATGGTGCCCAGGGAAAGATGGACCTCTGAGTGTCCTGAGATGGGCAAGAGTACAGAAAGTCATGGAAGGTCTGCCTGCCTCTGACAGGATTGGGATACTGCATGCTTTAAACATCCTCTGCTGGTGTTTCTGTCAATGGCCAAACCTTGCTGTTTGCCATGTGTGTTTCTGGAGACTGGTCTTTGGAATGAAAGCCCATCACCTTGCTTCTGCTCAGAATGTCAGGTCCTACTGTTATGTTCTGGAGTTATTCTGTTTCTCACATGCACATTTTACCTCATCTGAAAGGTTTTCTTTATATCACTTTTGAATTTTGGACCAGATCCTCACCCCCTGCAGCTTTTTGGCTTTGCTTCATGGTCCAAGTGTGGCAAGCTTATAGGACTCCAGAATGATGAACAAGGCAGTCTGTAACAGGTCTCGTACATTACCTGTGACCCTACCACCACTCACTCTCAAGAAGTGACCCTTCCACTTCATCACTTCAACGCCTCCTTCTTGCTGAATTTCCCTCTCAGGCTGGACCTGCTTTTTCTATAATTATGAAGATTAAGAGCATTGGATATAATACGCTGACTTATTATGCCTGATTACTTTTAGCATGATAAGCGTGTCATTAAACTGCATAATAAATTAGCATTGCATCATTTTGCCATGTCTGTGCATTGTGATGAAGTGATTAGTCATGTCTGCCTGGACTTGCAGCGAGAATAGATTACATTAAATGATGTTTTGTGGAGCAAAGTCATATTTATCAGGAGCGGAAATGGCAACTTTCTGTTATTATCCATGACACCTTGAATCTAGTTTGTTTTGAATTTAACCAAGCAAATTCCTTTTGCTGTCTCTAACTAGGTCAGAACACACAACTATAACATGGTCCAATGACTTTCCATTTTTGTTGGGAATATGGCAGCTTGGGAAAAAGAACAGCTGTAGGTGATGTGTATCTGTGTATAGAACATGAACTGAGAGCCACTGAACCAAAAAGAGGTGGGCCTCTCCAGCATCTATGCATACCACATCCAGAGCCAAACTGTTTTCTGCAGAAATTCTGCTAAATGTACCTAGGGATGCAGTCCTCTGGGACTATGTAAGATGTTTAATTAAGATCTTCCCTAGAAGTTGCATTTCTCCTAAATCGTGGAAGTGGTAGCCATGATGAAAGCCAGACTTAATGCAAGATGGCGGCGATGCAAGAGAGACGTTCATAACAGAGATGTTCATGAATCAGAAACTGCAAGTCAAGTCTCCTGTCTTTGAGTTGCAGTCCAATTCAAGTCTGAGTTAAATCTCAAGTCTGTAATGTTTCAGGCCTAATATATTTTAAGAACAATATCTTGTTTGGATTTTATTAAATTTCATAAGTTACCACAGGAACCGCAATTATGGTTAAGTATCCTTATTCAAAAAACAGACAAAACACCTCAAAAAACTAACATTGATACTTAAATTAAAACTGTATTTTGTAATGGCTTTCAGCCTTGGGTTACTCAGGTTATATTGTTGTTCTGAGGCATAAAGCCTCAGAAGTGCTGTGGGTTGTCACTTTCCGTCTGAAGTAATACAGGACATCACCCTCCCTGGGGGGTGCCAGCGAGAAAATTGTTTGGTGGGGGCTGACAAACTTTTGCCGTTTGGTTTGATGACATGCAACCTGTGCAAGATCTATGGGGCATAATATAGTAGCAGATGCTGAAGATCATGAGTCTTGTGGGTAAAACATGAGACTTGACATGTATGTGTATGTATGAAATATGAAACCATGGTAATGAAAATACAGGACAAATTGCATCCCGCATTGGCTGAAAAAGTGATGCAGTATTTTAATATGGTGACAATCCTGTAAAATGCGGGAAGGATGGCAACTGTAGCTGTGACTCTCACAGATGGCTCTAACTTGAATATGTTGTATTCTGCAAATGAATATTATAACATAATCAAGAGGCAGTTGCCAATTTTCTACTTTATGGAGGAATTGGAGACATTAAGGAGTAAACTAAACACCTAATATACAACACTGCATCTTCTGGTAAGGATACAAACGAACAGATTATGTGTTAGCTTAGCTTTGTTATGTATTACAGCTCTCACGCTGTGATTCTGGCTTACTTGTCATCCTGAACAAAACCACTGCCCCCCCTCCCCTGGATCTTCATGTCCCTAGCCCAAGTCAGACACCAACAGCATCGTACACGTTGTTTTTATATACTGTATCTGGGTGCATTTTTAAGTGCCTTATAATGTCTTTGACCCTGTGTCTTTTATCTGTTACTGTAATGTCTATACCAGCACTTCAGTGCTGCGGGAACCCAGAGTACTGACTGGGGTTTTGTGCGTGCCTATTATTTCTTGTTTTCCTATTAAGCCTCACTATCCTTGCTCTGATTGCCTTCCTATGTTCCACCTGTTTCCTGGTATATACCATAAGTCTGTGTTTTCCCCATTTGATCGCTGTGTTAATCCTCTCTCCTGTTTGTAGCGTTCTCTGTGCCTGATCCCCTTGATCTGTCTGTTCATGACCCTCCTCTCGTAACCCTACTCTTGCTTTGTTTCCTTTGTGTTCACCCTTTCGGATATCCCTAGAATTCAAGGCTGAGCCCGGTGGTTGTGTTTAATCCTTTTATTAGAGCCCGTTTTCACTTGCACTAGCATCTGTGCTTCACATGTTCATTGGCCCTGAACTTCACGTCCTGTACCTGCCCTGACAATTTCCCACATTGTTTACATGACATAATTTTTCTCTTAAGCACAACACTTGTGATATTAATCCCACTGTCGAAGATACAATGACCAACACAGTGTGGTGTCTGTGTGTGGATATGTAGGCTTCACATACTCTACCTGCGGCTGGCAGACACGCTGTACTGCATTTAAGGACCAGGCAGTGTCGTAATGATCAAAACGTTTCTCCTGCAGACAAGGGAGAAAGAGAGAGTGCTTCAGACCTTGTCAAGTTTGCAGTCTATTTATGTGTGACTAGAGTACAAGGCGCCAACTTGAGTACCCATCTCTGCTATATAACTGATTAGCCGATTCCTTCAAAAGCCTTTAACAAAGCAGTTTACACAGCTGTGTACTCACAGAGACTCCTCATTCATAAATCTCAATCATTTTTGCTTCATTGGTTCAGCTAAAGTAGCCAGTTTTTACACCAACCTCTCTCTACCCAATGGTCCAAACCATAGCTCCAAGCAGAGGTTTGCCTCTGTCCTTGCTATGCGATGACTTGCTAATTTTGGAGTGTCATTTTTTTTGGTTACCAGTATTATTTCTGTCACTTATTGTCGTGAGTCATCTGTGCAATGCTTGTATATGCCAAAGAATCTCCAAATGAAGATGTCTGTCCAGTATCACACTCATAGTATTCCATGTGCAGATGTTGTTTTAGATTACATCTTTGTTTTGCTAAACAGTGCAGAAATAATCTGTGGTTTCATCATGTATTGCTTCAAAACAGAGAAGAACTATAATGTACATTTAAATTTGATCGCACCCCCCTCTTCAAGGTGTTTATTTTCCTGGAGCATCAGCAGACATCTAGAGACAGACCCCACCTCCCTGCTCAATTTTGGTAGGAGCATAAAGCTTTTTACTGATCTGTTTCACATGGTGTGGGCAAAGCTGGGCAAGTGGGGCCAGTGTTTAAGGGCCCCAGCAAGCCAGGGGTCTCACGATGTGTCATGACAAATGGGGCATGGGAGGACCTTTAAAGAAATGTGCTCGGGGGCTTCACGGGACCATGATGCAGGCCTCGTTGTCACTGGTGACGGTGGTGGTGATGATGTCGCCCGCCTCGGCACACTCTTTGGCTGCCTGGTCTGCCTTTTCATCCTGTCAAGACCCCCACTGACCATACACCCACTGCTACCTCAAAAGCTGTAAGCTGTATGACATCATGGGTGGGTGTGAGGGGGTGTCCTCCTGGTACTTCACCTTAGATACAGCAGAGCCTTCAACAGCAGAGAAAAAACATTACCGTAATCATCCTCCTCCAGCCGTCAGATAGTCAATGCCTTCCTTATATGTGCTGTACAATGCTTGGTAAAATCCAGAATTCTGGGACTTCTAAACTGGAATGTATGTATATCTCTCAAAATAAGAACAAAGGTGCAAATATATGGAATGCCATGAGAATATAAAATATCAAAAATGACACTGGTTATGACATTAAATTCTTTTTCTAAAATTTATAGTAACCGGGCATCTAAGAATGAGAATGAAATCTGTCAGAGGTTCCAAGTTCCGATTAGGGATTTGACCAAAAACGAGGTCATAATACAAGTGCAGTGTAACAAATGAAGGAAATGATTGACCTGCCGATGCTGATTAAAGTTTATGAAATCTTTTTGTTTCCTTAAAAGCAGATTAGCACAGGGCAAACTCAGCTTGAAGAATAAGGTCACTGCAGTTAAACTCCACAACACCACACTTGACACTCATCTGGTCGGGATGTGGCTTACAGCTAGGGAAAAAATGTCCACAATGAACAACTTCAACTTCCTCTGACTGCCCATCCTCTGTGTGTTTCAATCTGTGGATAATTGTGTAAGGAGCACACTTGAAAGCCGTTCTGTGTATATTTTGAGTTGTGGGTTTGACTTTCCCTAAAACAGCACTGGATATCTGACCGCGCTGCTCAAAGATGCGGTGTGTTCGGACAGGAAGTGACAGCGTACTTCCTCTGTGGGGTATGGACCGCAGTGCCCCTGCAGCTATGCAGTACCCCAGTGACCATGACCTGATGAGAGACGAACACATGATGTCTGCTGCTAATTAAAATTGTTCTCAGATCAGTGCATGCAGTCAATCAAAAAACTGGGTCACAGGATATGGTGTGTTTGGAACGATGCTGACATGACTTCAGCAAGGGAAATAAAAAACTATTCATTTCACTCACTTGCCTACACAGTCATGATTTAAATCTTTCATCCTGTAACGTCAGATGTCATTCATTTACAATTTCTGTAAAATGTCCCAAATGCTGTCACTAAAATTTATGTAAAGATGTTCCATTATACACTGAATAAGCATCCTTCCATTTAAGTGTATACATGTAAATAATAATATCAAGTCATTAGAGAACCGGTGAACCTTTCCTAAATATTAGCAGTGGTTTTGTTCCAAGTTCTGAGGGGTTCTAAGAAGCAGCTGTTTTTACGAAGATCTCTGATCTCTGTTCGCCAAATGTGACCCAGAATCCCGCTGCTGCTGTGAAGTAACCTGGCATTGTTCCACAAAGAGGGGCAGAGTTGAAGAAATTCAGGGAATCCTGGATAATTTAATTAAAAAGGCACATCTTTACAGCTTAAATGGCAGCTTGAATCTAAGGGAGAGTGAAGGTCTCATGCGGTCCACCATAAGCACACTCTGCTGGTCTGCTGGGCACCGCGAGCCCTGGGATGAGGGACGACACTCAGTAGAAATCGGATTGGGTGTGAATGAGAACAGCATGTACTTCCTGGAAGGCATGAACCTCAGTATCACTGATAGAGAATTAAAAACAGGCAGCTTTGAATATGCATGGGGAACCGCGTCTTCTCCCAGAGGGAACTGCAATAGTGTCCTCGATGAACTGTTCCCAGGAATGCCTCAGGAGGCAATGGATATATAAAATACAACTGCAGGGCTTGGCTGAGACTCACAAAGTGTGTGTGTGTGCATGCATCAGGCTAAACTGCACCAAGGCAAGCCAATTGGCCCTTCCAGCAGAGCAGCTATATTCCAGTTGCCGAGTGTAAGGATGTTTCAGAAGATTGAACTGTGCTAACGGGCAATGTTATCCCATGTGTACTTTTTTTATAGAGTTACACATGCAGAGATGTTTCTCAGACAGGTTTGCTGAAATTTGCTCTTAAAGGACTAAGATTTAAAACTTTACTGCTCTTTATATTATAAAGTTTTGAAATGGATATTCCATTCTTAATTACGCAAAGCTCACGTCGTCCAGCAGATGCTTTTTTATACATTTGTAAAGGGGTCTGTAGGTTTGAAGACTTCTTGCTAGATGACTGTTCCCTCTCTTTTTTCTGTTCCCAGTTTTAACACTTCCTGTTTTTTTTGTCTGTCATCCAACACGTTCATCTTCTTAAAGAAACATTTTGACACCGTGATATGTGAAAATGAGTGGTTACCTTCTTGCCCCTTTGTAGCTCCTGAAACACTCCCTTCTTCCTCAGTGCTTTGAAAATGTAAAGACGAGGCTTGTTGTTGGAAACAAGGCTCACTGGGAATGAATGAAGCTGCTGGAATCTTACAAAATGTGATCCACACATCCATCCATATATCACCTAATCTGCTTATGTAGAAGAGAGTCGTGGTGAGCCTGGAGTATATCAAAGGAAGAAGAAGGCAACCTCAATGGTGCAACAGTCCATTGCAGGGCACACTTGACCCATCCAACTGGACAAAAAGAAAATTGCAGACCCTGTAGGAGGGAAATAGCAGGCTGGATGGGTGGATGGATGGATAACACTGGAACTTTGTGAGGATGGGCTTCCTCTTCAGTCTGTTGCCAGCCAGTAGAAGCTGGTCTTTCCCCTGGGTCTGTCTCCTCTCAAGGTTGCTTCTGCACTCTTAGGGAGTTTTTTCTTGCCACTCCTCCTAGGCTTACTCGCTGGGGACCTTGGGCCTGGGGTTTGGCAATAAACTTTGCAACTATACTTCTTGTTAGCGGGGCTAAGTAAATAAAATTCCCTCCACAGTCAACATGAAAAGCCATTAACCAAACTTTGTTAGGAATTCTCCTTTAGCATCACTAAGCAGTGTTTTGTATGGTGTCTGTTGATTTTGTAATGTAATGTTTTGTGCAGTCACAGAACAGTCATCAATAATTTCTGCTGCTCTCACAGTATTTCTAGATATAAACAGATATTGGACAGTGACACACTTTGTTTAAATGTAAAGTGTTTTTGGTCTGACGTGGTTTACCCCATTATCTGTGTGTCAGACAGCTACTGATTTACAATCGGAATCACCTGAAGCAAAACAAAATACTGAATCATCCAATGTCATACAACTAATCTTTCATTGAACAACTTGTACCGTACATGACTGTCTCATTAAAAAACCTCCTTGCAATGTTCTGACTGCAGACAAATGGCCGTGCTCTCACTTGCTAAAAAGGGTTTTGATTTTGCAGACTAAATGTGCCATTTTTACCGGTAACTGGAGGCTGGAAGAGCCGTAAGCAGAGGTGAAACTCAGAAAGCGTTGGTGTCAAAGCGATAATAAGAATGTAAAGTTCAGACTGGCAGTTACTTTCAAAGTGAACTTTATGAACTGAAGTGTGCTCAGGTGAATCTCTTTTTATATGCAAATGTTATGTGCAGAGTCATCCAAGTCAGAAAGCCACATCCATTGCAGCCACATACGGCACAACTGCTCTGACTGGGAGCATCTCAAGGATGAACATTCATGTGAAACAGAAAGGCCTGGATCCACATAAGTAACCATACCATATTCCATCCCTCCGAACGGCATGGTAGCTCAAGTTACTGGAACATCAACACAGAAGTGGAACTGCCAGATACCAAGGGGCATTATTGTACTCTTTATCAAGGCATTCAGCAACAGCCTGTCTGGCTGTTAAAGAGTTGGTAAAGAGTACAGGGCTTCTATAAGGTGCCCTGCTCTCAGCGGGTCTCTTCCAGGACCTGCTACGTGGTCACAGGTTTAATGGAATGTCCCTAGTTCTGCGTGTTGCTGCAGTGTATAAGAATAATTAAACAGAAATGGTTTACTTTTGTTCAGTTTATCGTGAATGTGTTGATTTAGGAGGTTGCCGTCAACGAACCTTTTCTAAAACAGCTACGGAATTCCGCTGGCAGACATTTAATACCAATGCCTGTCAGGGGGTGTTGACTTTAAGACTCTCCCTGGCACTCTGTTCCAAATAATAATAAACTTTCCACTGCTTTGCAACTTTCCACAAAAGAGTCCCTGCAGTGTTAAAAACCGGTGTTAAATCAGAGTCCAGCCGTTTAAAATGTGGCGTAGTGCTGTATGTCAGGTGATCTGCGGGAATCTCACAGAAAAAGGCTCCAGTATCCCAGAAGTGAAACCTCTCGGCTGGTAAAGTCACCTGCTTTAAGCCAAACTGCGACCAAGCAGCTTGCATGTGAGCTGAGGCACTCTGCTATCAGGTGCTGTTGCTTTCAGACCATTAACCATTTACCCCTAACAAATCGCTGAAAACTTCCACATTGCTTTGTGAAATTATACTTGAGGCCTCCATCAATTCATATTCAATGTTGGCCTTCATCCAGACATTAATTCTTGACTATATTTTGTTATGTAGAATCTGCAAAATGCAGTGTTTGGGCTCATGGCTAATTGGATATGTTGTTCTGGGATTTCTCACTTTGAATGTAAATTTCTTAGGCATTATTAATTTAATTCTCTATAGAATTAAATATTTCATTATTTCTGTCTCTTACCCCTAATTAACAGTTTTAACATGTTTAAAAGCTCAAATATACAGTATAGCAATTGGGGGATGGTGGCTCACTGGATTACACTGTTGCCTTGCACCTCCAGGGTTGGAGGATTTAATCCTGCTCTGTTGTGTGTGTGGACTTTGCATGTTATCCATGTCTCCTGCAATCCAAACACATACATATAGGTTAAATGGTGTTTTTAAACTTCTCTTTGTGGGTGCATGTACCCTGTGATAGACTGGCATCCTGTCCAGAATATACTCTAGCCTTGTGCCCTATGCTGACCAGGATAAGTGATTAGAAGATGGATTCTCAGGAGAAACCATTAAAGACTGCATACTGTCATCTCTGGTTAATGACGGGAAGGTGGTGGGGGAGGAGCTTGCTTTTGAACAGCCGTGACTGTCAAAGTGTTTTTTTTCGTGCAAGCTGTTCAATGAAAGATCAGTTGTATGACATTGGATGATTCAGTATTTTGTTTTGCTTCAGGTTATTCCGATTGTAAATCAGTAGGCGGTGCTGTAATGTTGTGTAGTTCCCAGGAGATTGCTTGATTCTGAACTGAGGGGTCAAGTTGTATAAAGGTCAGGTATTATAAGACAAAGTCTCTAACATAAACCATCAGTTGGCCAGCTGCACACAGTCACTAACACACACTCTCTCTTTCTCACAATCCCACACACACACGCACGGCCCAGCCATCGTCACTCTTCCCCCAACAACACAGTCAGTCGGTTTACAGACTGATAGCATCTGTGCTGAAATGAGACATTTGACATTCTAAACATGTCAGCAGACCTATTTCACCGGGCTCGTGGCGCCTCTCCCGGGACAATTTATGAAAGCGGGAAGGTGTGAGCGGAGTTGAATGGGGGCCACTGTTGTCCGACACACCCTTTCTGTCCCAGTAGGCCCAGAGATGCCATCCCAAACACCCAGCTGACCATGTGGCATGCTATCTGTCTGTACAGATCAGCCACCTTAAAATTTATTCCATTTGTGTAAAAAATACTGTAATTCTTTTCACATTTAATCATGTTGGCATATAAGGCACATAAACATCTAGAAAAAAATGTACTTAGCTTTGACCCCCCTAGAAACGCTTGAGTCTTTCACTGAAAATTAATATTTCACCATATAGCTACACTTTCTCTCATCCATGACTGTCATCTAACATCTAAAAACTTTTTCTGTCCCATAGAATGACACGATCGGTGACACAAATGCAGTGATTCATCCTGAGGAATGAGTCACGGTGGCCCTCTGTTCCTCTGAATTCAGCATCGGGGCTAAAGGTGTTAAATTCTGTGTGATCTATAGTGAGACCCGGCTCTCAGAGTGAGTCATCAGCGAGTCAAGGCTGACAGCTGGTCCCTGCAGCCTCACAGGATGAGACACTGCCATTGCAGAAAAGAGGCGATTGTTCTCACACACAGGCACACCTGCATGCACAAAACCGTTGTATTTGTTTTGGGTCACCCAGTAAGAGGAATTTCCTTAGATGGATGCACTTAATGTGGGACCACATCAAATCACCCAACTGTGATGTAATTATGGGTGTAATGTTAGTCGAAAGAATGTGTTGTATTCCTTGAACTGAGGAATGTACCTGTATGCTTTCAGCTTATAAATAAACCAAAAGTGATAGGAAATCAGTTATTAAGGGAATAAAAAAGTTGGGGGATTAGTTTAGAAAAATATAAGTGAACAATTCATCAAATATCATTATAAATATAATATGTGTAAAAGTCTCATAAAATAAATGTTATGCTAATGAAAAAGTTCTTTTTATGAGAATTCGGACTGAAATGAATTCTGGGATTCAGAGACTGGCGGAGACTAAAACATATATGTGTTTGATACTGATGATTTCCAGCGAAGGTCTGATAAGTGATTCATTAAAAGTACCCTGCTAATCACCCCTGTTTGCAATCACTCGCAAACACTTAGAAGGTTGTTTCAGGAGAGTTATGCAACCATCCCCTGTCACGCTGGCACTGAGACAGCAGAGATGATCAGTCAGTGGAACAGGGTGACCTTGTAACGTGAACTGCTCTGCGTAGCTGCAGGAACACCTGTGAGCCTGTAGACTGGGCTGCTAAACCCCTCCCCCTCCCCCGGACAGACGGTTTGGAACTGGCAACCTGAGTATGCAGGTGTTTGTAGAAGAGGGGTGACCGGTGTGTACGTGGGGGGAGGGGCTATTGCGGCAGGGTACGTGTGTGTGTCAGGGGACAGTATGCAGTGCTAGGGTGTATCCTCAGCCTGGGGGTAGGCAGGTTCAAACACGCTAGGCCAAGGCGGGGCACCAGCAGCTGCTCTGGCTTGTCGTGACCACTCCCGGGAGAGAGCGAAGTGTGCTTGTCACATGATCCCTGTCAGGGACAGTGCAACAACGTACGTCTGAAACCTGACCTGTATTGCGACCTGTGCTGGATCTTGAAGGCCAGTTTAGATCAGTTCAGTTAGTTATCGCTTGATTCGGAAGCCGGGCTTAGCAGTGTTCATTTGAGAGAGTTCCAGGTATACCCAGCAGGTGGTGTAACA
This sequence comes from Gymnarchus niloticus, assembly GCA_009936485.2. Lineage (NCBI taxonomy): Eukaryota > Metazoa > Chordata > Actinopteri > Osteoglossiformes > Gymnarchidae > Gymnarchus > Gymnarchus niloticus. The sequence goes on along the minus strand of JAACJT020000168.1, from coordinate 6,419 downwards.
GGGTTAAAAAGGACTGACGAGGGACACAGGGGGTCTGCATCGAGGACCCTCCAAGACAGCTGGACAGCAACATAAGCATCAGGGGATGCCAGTGTTCCCTCTCACGTCCTCCATTTGTGGCTGTTATGGGAAAAATGTGTACCACATGCTTATCTGACTAACCACCATCATTGCCATTTCCAACAAATTAGTGGGAAGGAGTGTTTCTCTTTAAGCGGAGGTCATTCTTTCAAAGATCACCATGCTAAGCAAACAGGAAGCACGGTGCCTGGCAAGGACTGTGTTTGGCAAGGTGCCGAACCTGAATGAAAAGAGGCCAAGGGAAGCATATGTATGTGTTTATTTATGTATTTAACGCTCAGCTGCTGAACTTCAAGCCTGTAGTCAGGGTCTATAGTATTCCAGTGAGTCTTTACCCTTGAGTCCCAAAGGGTGATTATATGTAAATATGAATGACAGGATAGCTAGAACCAGCAACACAGACAAGCCAATAAAATGACCGTGAATTCAGTAAGGGGCTTTGTTTAAGCTTGAAAATAAAGGCTTTGATTATGATACGTCTCTGGGAGACGGTAACTAGATCTCTCTGTGGTTACACTGGAGATGTTTCTTGGGCTCTGTCATGACTGTATGAGGTATCTGAATGTGTAAGGAATGGTTAAAATGAGAGTCTTGAACTCCACATAATATCATATTATTTGTGTGCATGCAGTATGTTCAAATTTAATGAGAAACACAAAGAAAAGAAAAATGTCCCCAGTATCAGTGGCCAGATCCACTTAACTGAGAATAGAAACTTTGTAGAGATTTTTAATGCCAGCTTTATTGCCCTGCCCATGTCAATATTTTTATAATGTCTCCACAAAAAGCATTGATTATATTTCAGGGGAAAAGCCAAAGCCACGTGTGACGACATTGTTTCACCACTCGGAGTAATGTAATCGAAGGACGGGAGCACTCCATACCACAAAAGGGTTGCCATGGAAACGACAGTCGACGGCAAATGGGAGAAGAAAAACGCGGAGCCTTCCTGATGCGTGACCATGTGACGCGAGCACATGTGACAAGCACACATTAGACCCCTTTTACTCCCCGCTCCTAGCTCCCCTCCCCATACACCACCTGCCGAGCAAACATCGCGGCCCGCTACACACCAACAACTCCAGCTTGATCAGTACTGATTATCTTTCTTCATCAAGTTGTCTTCTTCACTAGCAGGGGGTGAGGCTAAGAAGGGGCGGGGGAACAGTACTGTGCCCAGGGATCTTTCGTGAGGCGTGGGACTCATCTCAGCTCCTCCTGATGCTCTGATGTGAAGCCATGAAGCAGAAAATACAGCTCCTCTTCCACCTGCAGGTCACACGTCACATCTTAATGGCAGCCTTTTGGAAAACAATTATTAATGTATTAAACACTCATTAAGAGCATCATGAGTGGAAACGTGATTCATGTTTCAGTGAGACACAGCGAAATCTGGATTTTTTTTTAGATAAACAGTGTTGCATCCATCATCCATTTTCTGTAACTGCTTAATGAATACAGTGTCACGGTGAGTCTGGAGCATATCCCAGGCATCGTAGGGCATAATTCTGTATGGGATGCCAGTCCATCATAGGGGATACATCCACACACTAACTATACATCTCTGGACTGCAGGAGAAAACTGGAGTACCTGGATGAAACCTAAGTGAATGAAGAGGATATGCAAACTCTACACACACAGAATCAGAAGCATGACATGCACCCCAAACCCTGGAAATGCAATAAAGTTTTATCAAAATTACCTATTAGTTAAAATTAAGTATTATCAAAGTCCAGTAAAAAGACACAGTAATCTGACATTAAAAACCTCCACAATATGCACATTCCGTGCCATTTTACAATTACATCCACTCAGCTTATGTTTTCACCGGCGCTTTGTTGATTGCACATGACCTATTGTGTTGGTGACCAGCTAGCACACGTTCCCGAACAAGTGAGCAGTAAGCTCTTTGGGTACAGGAATTGCTATATGAATCTCTCTAATCTTCAGTAGGACCGTGGGCCAAAACAAAGCTAAAGGACAATGTCAGGTTCTTTCATTCTGTACCCGTAACTCACGTTAACGTTAAGCCAAGTGCCTACCCCATGGCTATGCTTTGAAACCGCATACTTTCTAAGTCACGTTAAATAAATGGTATCGCTGGGCAGTTCAGGAGTGCAGAGGCTGCAGTAACGCTTCACTTAAAGGTCATTCTTGGCCATTCTGAGAACGGTTATCGAGGTTTATTGTTAATCTATTAAAACTCTTCAGTCTTCTGCACTAAAAAGTCCGGCATTTATAATTAATATCGCAGTGGTTCAGCAGGTCATCTTTTTATAATAAAGACTCAGACTAAGCGCTTAACGAAAAGCTTGTTTACACAAGTCACTTAATATCAACAACCGACGTACAGTAAAATCCCATGCTGGTTACGCTATACAGCGGTTAACATTTACACACATGTATGGATGTAACCATACCACAATATAACATTTGTCATAGACTGGACATTACAAGATATAACAATAATGCGATGTTTACAACATATATGGTGCTAAGCCAGGTACCCCTCGCGACACCTGGGGCCCATTCCAGAAAGAGGTTTTAACAAATCTTATACTGTATTTAAACTTCAGTTAAATTCTGATTGGAGAACTGAAACCTCAAATTCAGGATTTGTCAGTTCCCCAAATCTCTCCGAATTTCTCCAATTAGAATTCAGAGTTAACTATAGGATTTGTTAAACCTGCTTTCCAGGAATGGGCCCCAGGCTAACCTTGGTTTCCTTCCAGCAGTGCCGCAATATGTATGTTGTCAGATTCATACAATTTTTTTTGTCAACATAATCGCAGCTTGTTGCTAATATTTTTGTTTATATGCTTAAAGAAACATTAACAGACCACCACCAATAAACTAGTAGCTTTATTATTGACACGTTTTATACTTTGTCATGTACACTGTGTCTGTGTGTCTCTGTCTATATACTGTATATATATTCACTAGCCATTTCATTATGTACACTTGTTCAACTGCTTGTTAAAGTAAATATCTAATTTGCCAATCACGTGGCAGAAATTCAATGCATTTGGGAATGTAAACATAGTCAAGAGTATCTGCTGAAGTTCAAACCAAGCATCATAATGGAGAAGGAAGGGGATTTAAGTGACTTTGAACGTGGCGTGGTTGTTGGTACCAGACGAGCTGGTTTGGGTATTTTAGAAACTGCTGATGCACTGGGATTTTCACACACATCCATCTCCATGGTTTACAGAGAATGGTCCGAAAAAGAAAAAAATATCCAGTGAACAGCAGTTCTCTGTGCGAAAATGCCTTGGTAATGGCAGAGCTCAGAGAAGAATGGCCAGACTGGTTCGAGCTGATAGAAAGGCAATAGTAACTCAAATAACCACTCAATACAACCACGGTATGCAGATATGCAGAAGAGCATCTCTGAACACACAACATATTGAGTCTTGAAGCAGATGGCCTGCAGCAGCAGAAAACAACACTGGGAGCCACTCCTGTCAGCTAAGAACAAGAAATTGAGGCTACAGTGGGCACAGGCTCACAAAAATTGGACAAATAAAGATTGGAATACATTGGCCGGTCTGATGAATCTTGATTTCTGCTGCAACATTCTGATTGTAGGGTCAAAATTTGGCGTAAAGAACATGATAGCATGGATTCATCCTGCCTTATATCAACAATTCAGGCTGGTGTTGATGGTGTAATGGTGTGAGGGATATTTTAGGCCCCTTAGTACCAATTGGGCATTGTTTAAACACCACAGCCTACCTGAGTATTGTTACTTATATTATATGTCGATTATATGTCTATATATAATCGACTGTGCAAAAGTTTTAGGCAGGCAAAGAAAATTACATCATTGTATACTTAAATTATATTTATGTTGGTGCAAAATGGTGACTTTATGTAGGTCTCAGTGTGTGATCAGTTTACATAACTTCTCAAGTAACCTCAGAATTTGCAGATTGTAACCAATATACAGTACCCATGTATTTCTTGATCTGTTCTGCAAGTTCACCTTTCTTGGCTAATCAGTACCTCTTAAAATTAAATAACTAATTAAGTAACCCAGTGATGAAATGTAAAAAGTACTGTATGGGGATACATATAGTTTGAAAGCTTGTGACGGTTACTCACGTACGTTTAATCAGAAAACACAGAATCATGTAAAATAGGCAAAAACAGCACCAATACACTGAAATAGAGCTTCTGTATTGAGTTATGTCAAGTTTTAATGTTGGTGAAGTTTTCTCACTCAGGGTTGACCAGAAAACACAGAATCACGTAAAATAGACAAAAACAGCACCAATACACTGAAATAGAGCTTCAGTAGTGGGATATGTGCAGTTTGAATGTTTGTGATGGTTACTCAGTTGTTTCATCAGAATGGCTGGGGTGCTGTTGAGGAAAGATTTGTGAACCAAAGTTATGTTCTTCCAGCCATCCAAGAAATTGTTGGTATTTTGTATAATTGTATTAGTACTATTATTGTAATTTGAATATGGTGTTAAATCATGTTTTTTCTAAGCAAATATTCACTTAAAGCCCAAATAAATGGCCTTAAACATTTTCATTGCATAGTACTTAAGGGGATCACTAGAGATTTATGGTTGGGGAGTTATGCCTTTAATATAGAGAGCTGGTCATATGTATAATGCACACAATTATTTGGAGAGGTAAAAATCATTTTGGGGAGCTAAAGCCCCCCAAAGCAGGCTTATCAACATCCCTGTATATGTACTTCCTTTGAGTATGAAGAATTGAGTACGACCAGATTGTTTGCATTCTGGGATAACAATTGCAAAATTTAAGCATAACAAAATATAAGAATAACATGCTTTATTTACTCTGTATAGACCATATAGTGTAGGGTAGACCTGGAGGCAGTATTAATACGTCTGTTACTGTTGCTGTGAGCATGATCGAGGCAGATCTTTAGAGGACGTGTGTTTTTGTCTTTTGTGAAGCTATGAATTCATAACCCAGAGCAGGAGATTCCGCAAGAGTGACTGCATTAAAATGAAATGGTTAAAGGGGACGATTCATCCTGTTCCAGAGGGCAGTGCAGTTCATTAACTGTGTGCCTGCTGTGACGTGAAGACTTCAGCTTATTCTGTCTATAAAGATGACATATTAATCTACAAATATTATAGCGTCCTGCACTGTGATTTCTAGGATACGCCAGACACACAGTGCTCCAGTAATAGTACTGAGGCAAATTTTTAACAGGAAATAAAGGACAAAAATTTTAGCTAACATTATAACTGTTGATGGGATCCCATCCAGGGTGTCCACCACCCTGCATCTATAACTGCCTGGGATTGTGCCTCCAGGGTCCCCCCATGAGCCTATATAGGATAAGGGGTTTGGAAAATGGATGTACAGGTTATAACTGCCGATAACCACATGTTATTTAGTTAAGGATTCCCCTTAACTTGTAATCACCCCTCAGAGCCATGCTGATGTTGACCATGAAGCAAAGCCTTCCGGGTTGCACAGACCCGAGGCAGATCATGGACAGGTCACATGACGGGTGATTAAAAGCCATTTTAAGTAAATATAATATGTTGATAACCATTCAGTTTGTCCAAGTAGAAGATGGCCAAGATGTTGTCACCCAGAACATTTTAGATAAATTGTCTCAAGGGAAATAGCAGTAAATGAATTAAACCAGCTTAGAACCACATCCATTGATTCATTTATCCATCAATCTTCGAACTGTTTGTCCTAGTCAGGGTTACGGGGGTAATTGTAAGTCTTGTCCATGTTACCTCCTTTTCAATTTTTTGACACATGATGTCCACATAGAAGTAATATTTATAAAAAATTGAATATTTTTTGTGAGAAATCCTGAGTAATAGAAACTATGTTTTTAGTGATTCATCCATGAAAGGGTTAAACCTGTATGTCTACTTTTAGCAAAAAGCATAAACAGTGAAACCATGAAAACTGTATTGAATTCCCAAAACCAGCTAAAGGAATCTAGTACATCCTCAAAATATATCACATATCCAGTTGTGTAACCTAGAACAAGACTTATCATGCCAGTCCATTGCATGGTTAGACCACGTGCAGTACCTACAGTGAATTCCTAAGTGACCCAAAAATTGAACGTGTTCTACTAGAATGAAGGAAAATTTACCACCCAGAATAATTGGCACACATATGAAAAAATTAGCACAGACAAGTCTCTGAATATTAGTGCCAAAGAGAGGACCCTGGGGCGTGCCTTTGGGTAGGTAGCATGCTAAGTCCAGCAATTTTCGACTTTGCCGCTTGGTGTCCTGGCGCTTTACGCTCGCACTTCCCCTAGTCAGTCCGTCCCCTTCTCTGGGCAGGCTGGTCTCCACCCGGACTGCTCCTTGTCGCT
>JAACJT020000167.1:2958-21462 GCA_009936485.2 Gymnarchus niloticus | reverse complement strand
CTAATACAGTCCTCTAGTAGACTGACCCACGTCATGCTAATACAGCCCTCTAGTAGACTGACCGACATCATGCTAATGCAGCCCTCTAGTAGACTGACCCACGTCATGCTAATACAGTCCTCTGGTAAACAAAATGATCTGGGGTAAAAAAGAGAAGAAATCTGACTGAGGACGGGTTGCAGTAGTTCTTTTTCTCCCAGATATACTGATATTTTTTCCAAATTTCTACACTGGCTACGGTGAGCTCAGTCAGTAGTTTTAACAATTTAAAACAGCACATTTAGAGAAGAAGAAGAAGAAGAAAAATTTGTTTATAAATTAAGTAAGCCTGAGACTCAGAGGAAACAGTGGGTGATTTAACCAATGACAAGTCTTCCGTTGCTGGTTTTTATTAGCTTTTATGTTTATGCATGAAGAGGAGGAGAGATGGGCTCATAGGATCAATGTGACAGGCAGGGAGGTGCTGAAGAAACTTCTGCTTTTAAGTGGAGCAAACCAGTCACCCCAGTAGAAAGGCAGCATCCACTGTGAAAATGTTCATTAATTCAAAGCATCTGAAAGACCCCATTATTAGGAACACAAGGAGCGTTTCTCGAGTTTACGGTGTATGGCGGGTAATGAGGCACGGGAGACAGGGCTGCCAGAAAAAAAATACCCCTCAGGGAAAGGAGACAGTTAGGCAAAGATCTGAGTCCAGCACAGGGGCAGCCAAGCGTGGTTTCAGGGTGATACGGGGCTCGGAGTTAGCCGAGCCCTGGGCTGTTCCCTCCCCCCAAATGACCAGTTATTGGTTCTATATGTCACCAGTTGTAGGGTCATGAGGTGGCAGTTCCCAATGGGTGATCCTCCTCCGGGAAATCTATTATTTAGGAGAAATAAACCGGAGTGTGTCACTCAAAGGTCGTGTTCCCTTGTCATCCCTCAATGTGGGTTTTAAGTGGTGCTCTCAGAGACAAGGTGGTGTATAGCTCAGTGGGGTAGGGTTTTGTTCCTATGTCTGGAAGTTTGTGGGCTCGAATCCCATGGCAGGCAGAGTAATTGCAGCATTGCTCTACCCTTGAGCTGGGTCCTTGACCCCAATTGTCCACAGGAGCTGACCCGACCCCCGTGTTTGCCTCGTTTGCATTTCGACAATTATATGAATAAATGTAAATGAGATAGCCGTTGTCTCTTTCTGCAGCGATAACCAGACATGTCCTTTGCATGGAGACTGAGGTTGCCGTGGTGCTGAATGCTGTCTCTGGGTTTGGAACCAAAAAAGCCGGTGGTGTCTGCCTGGTGTTATTTGTGTGTGTGTTTTAATTATGACCTTCAGAAGGTGGTATTTGGATGGACAGAAGCTGCTAGCAGGCTTCTCAGTGCAGGTAAACCAAGCATTCGTGAATGAGAATTTTACAGGGCTGATTCAGGCTGATGCGGACAGGCGATGTTCCACTGCAGAAGTATGCTGTGTGACGACAGAGAAACACTTGTGGCAAAATGTCTGCTCACGAGATGATTTGGATTTTTTTCTAGACCGGAAATAATTTTCTGAAGGATGACATTATATTTGTTAAATTCTAAAGAATGACATTCTGATAGCTTCCATCATGCAGAATCCAGTGGAGTGCTCTCTTCCAGTAACATGAATTGTTCAATTTCTGAATCACTAAAGGATGGTTTGTAATTAAAGTTGTCAAGAAGTTAATTTTCCATTATTTTCATGCTGCTAGTCTTTTTTCAGCATGCTATATAATTCAAATATCTTTTCCTTCACTTCATACTTCCGCCAAAGTCACCCTGCAGTTAAAGCCGTGGAGCCAGGAGCGTCCCGACGGGAGGGCATTAATATCCACTCAGGTGATGACAGACATTCACTGATCTCAGCTTTTTAAAAATCCCGTTCCTGCATTAAATACAGCTTTGTTTACATGTACCACACATATGAGTTGGTATTGCAATGTGTAACGTTTGAAATGTGTAGAGCATAATGTTCACTTTTAAAGAAAATTGAATTAAGGTTTCATGTTAATTTATATAAAGACACGGAGAGGCTTGACACTTTAACTGTAAGTGACAGTTCCATAATTACCAATTGATTGGCATTAAACCTAAACACTGCAGGTGGCACCCCATAATTACCATGACAAACTAGCGACTGAGTTACCTAGCAACCCGTGACTTACATATTTTCTTATTTTCCATTTTTATAAAAAACAAGGATTGCGGCAACAAGGTCACCATGTTGATTGAGATGCAAGATCCCTTTTTAAGGCAAGCATCCTCTCATGCTATTAATTGTTCATGTAAAGTTAAAGGCATCGTGTCAATGAAGAAATATCTTAATGGAGAGAAAAGGCTGGAGTAACGGAGGAGGTCATTCAGAAGGCATTTGGGATGCACGTCGTTTTTATAATGCACTTTGTTACACTCAATTTAAGCCGAGTCAAACAAAACAAATATTGATCTCTCTGACCTTCGTAACACTCTTCATGTCTGATTGCTGGGAGACTTGTTTCGGTTCCTTTGTTTACAGGTTTACGTTGTGGATGAATTGCCGTTCGCCTACCCGCACGGGTAGTGACAGTAAGTCAGGTGTCAGATGCTTACAAATATAGCTGTTTCATAGCCTGATACTGCTCTGCAAACATTTTGCTCCAGTCTCTGACTGGCTTATTGTATGAATACCGTAGAATCGACCAAAGGTCAGGTACACATTTTAGAAGACCTTTTTCTGTTAACTGCGATGAGGTAAGAAATGTTAAGAACTGCATTTATATGGGAACAAATTTGACCTGAACAGCCGTGAGTGTTTCTCGCCTGACACGGAGAGCAATGAACATAAACATCCTGACACACAGCAGCTCTGACGCCTCTTTGTGTGGATCACGATGAGCTACATTTTCAATCACAGCCATCGTGCTACTGGAGTGCCTGGTGTTACCGAGTAGGAGGCTACTGGAAACTTATTTTCCTCGTGGAAGCCCACCATGCCCCCATTGACTCAACATCTCATAATATAATATGGTAATGGAAGGCACAGGGGCTCCAGGGTCTCGCCCTCCTTGGCACCAGGCTACCCCGTGATGCTGATCAGGATTCATGATTAAAAGGTATCTTGGCATCCTTATGTGATTTATGTATTATTTGTACTTTCCCTCTGTACAATACTCACAATCCCGAGATGGCGATGAGCTTTCTAGCAGCATGACGTGAAACTCCATACACACGGAATGGAGGTGAAATCTGAAGCCCCAAACCTGGATGTCTGAGGCAAGAATGTTAACTACTGAGCCCTCATATTACCCAAATATCAATACGAATAACTTTTTATGGTAAAAAACTTCGACACTGTAATGGGGTAAATCAAGGACCTCGTTCATTTTATTTTCTTGCCCCCCTATATGAGAAGAATTCATCCATAATCCAGGTGCCTTCTGAACACTGGGCTCGGCCATCCTGGACAGTCGGGTCATTTATACTTTCCCCCGACGTGTTGTCACTGACATTGCTGCCCAAGGTACCGATGCATGTAGAATCAGGGCTTCAAATAAATGCTCAGGACGCTCTCCCAGGGTTACAGGTTCACTGTCTGTCTACGAGCACAATGATACTCCACACAGGGCGCTTGATGGCCCCCGTGTTATTCCCATTCGAAAATGACAACGATCGGTCCCGTGTCTGTGGACTTAGGAGATGCACTTACTTGGTGAATTAGTAGAAAGGAATTTGTCAGAAAGTCTGAAAGCACTTCACACAGAAGGCCGGCTGTGTGCAGGTCCTGTTCTGTTTCATAAATGCCATTTCTGTGTGGCTCCACCTGATTTTCACTACTGCAGTGCCTCTCTGCTGGACGCACCATTAGCTGCTATCCTGCTACGTCCATAATACAGTCAATTTGTCGCCTTTTCTGTAGTTGCATGAATAAACAAACTTTGCCATTATGGTTTTTCTGGTACAGTTGTAGCCTTACGTAAATAACATTCTGCTGAAGACAGGGACGAGACCACGTCAAAGCCAGACTCAAGTGCGAAACCCTTTCCATCAAGGAGGCCAAGACTGGACAGCAGAATGACTTCTTCTTACATTCCGTAAATGAACCTTGAAACTATGGTCCGATGGTTCAGTTAGCAGCAGTGGCGAGTCGGGCTGGCAGAACCTTGCTGCATCTTCTGTTGTTCAAAAACAACCCTCATCAAAATAACCCCTTTTATAATAATAATAATTTGCTCATTTCATTCTTGTCCATGTGTTCTGTTTTCTTAGCTGTCGACACAATAGACAGTTAGTACAGAAATGTTGTTTATACATAGCTTTTATGCTATGTAAAAGAATTCATCTAGTATATAAACTCTGGGATGTGTGTGTTTGTGTGCGCGTATCCTGCGAAGGATGGGGACCCCGTCCTTGGTGTACCCCCGTCTTGGGCCTTACCCTGCTTGCGATATGTTCCAGACCCACAAAAGCCTGACCAGGATAAACAGTTGGATGGTACGGACAGTGTACCTTCATTTTACCAAGGTGTTTCAGGAGAGACTCGTCTCTATTTTTCAGTAACAGTCTGAAAATCCTGAAAGTTCTTGTGGAAAAATAAACAATAAGTCGACATTTTATAAAACATTGACTATGGTGTATGCATGTTAATTGAATTCCCTTAAAATGGTCTGTAAAGAAGTCTAAGCTGATGCAGAATTGTTTATGAAATCCTTCTCATCCCATTTACAGTGTTGATTTACACTATCATCCCAAAATGAATTGCAGAAGGAACTATTTAAAAAAAAAAAACCCCCAAGCACGTGAAGTGCCCACCCAGGAGGCCGGTGTCTCTCTAGGGATATGCGTTCCTGTTGTGTACAGCTGTGACATCTGACTACTGCCTTCATTATTATTCTTAACAAATCTACCGTTAAAATGTTTACAGTTCGTCTAAAGCGACGAGATGTTAAACCACTTACGGCTACAACAGAGATGACAATTTTGAAATTCTAATGGGCCCACGATTATGCCCCTAGGGCACGGCTGAAGCCATTTGACTTCCCGTTCCACTGGATCCTTCATGGTAATGCCATCTGATCTGCTCTGGGACTCATGTCCTCCTCTGCTATCCTGTTGCTGAACTGTGTAGAACTTGATTTTAAATTAGTCTCAGTTGCATGCTGGGATCATTCCTCTAGACAAGGCAACGCCTGAAATACACACAATAGATACTGCTGGATAGTGGAAGATATATGTACAGTTTAACTGAAGCTGCTTGCAGCCAAACGCGGCCCTATTATTAAAAAACGTTCTGATACATAAGACAGCGGGATGTTTATGACCAAGTAATATACCAGCACAATGAAAATAAACACTACATATCTCAGGAAATTTCATGTATGCTAATGAAAATCTGCCAGTGAAGTTTTTCCACTGAAGGAGAGGACGAGCTTCCTGCAGCCTTTATCAGCTTACCGTAGATGCTGAAGATGCTTCCAGCTAAATGACAATGACAGCATCTTCAGCTGGAGGCTTCTTTCATTCTGACGCATGATAATTTGAGCATGTTAAGACGGAACAATTCCTTTTCCTTTACAATGCTGCCAAATTAAGAGACCTGACTTCTTTTTTATCCACTGCTTAGTTCAAGGCAGACAAATTTAGATGCTCCAGCTCAGGTCTGGGGGCAGTGACTGGGGTTTGTCCTGGGAAGATGCAGTTTTTGGAGCTCGAATAATAATGTTTAGTTTTGATTTTTGCTCACTTTGAACACACCATGGCTCGGCGTCTCCAACTCGGACAGGTAAAACAGAAATTGGAAGTATGACACACAACATGAATTCCAAGAGCATAGGTTAGCTTTTGTTCAGTCTAATAGGAAATTTCAGTCCCTAAGCCGCGAACACAGTTCAGACAAAAAAAGACTATAATCATAATAGGGAAGAATTCCTTATAAATAGTGAAAACTCTTCTGAACACAGATAATGGACCAACTCCTATCCCAGGGAGATGGTCAAAACCTCGTGAACCTGTCTACTGTCCTGCTGAAATCTTACTCTGTGATCTTCCCACTCAGACTCAGTTAGATTTCATTACCACAGGCCCTTGTGAGCACCAGTGTCAATGGTAGCACGAGAGATCACCTTTAATCCAATCCTTGTCTGTTTCCCTGCCTCGCACCAAACCACAACACTCCATAGCAGCCTACTGCTCTCAGACTCCCAGTTTGATGAGTACAGCTGCTGCATTCATATGTCTTTGTGCCTCTTGTGTTTTGACCTCTTCTGGGGATGGTAATTCACTGTTATGATGCCTCCAGTGATGAAGTAATGAATCCAGAGTGCACTGTGCTTTTTGATAAAACTAGGGGTGCATTTGCTACCATGGTGTCTGAGTAGTAAACAAGAGTCCAAGAGTTGCACTGGAACTCCACGTCGCTTCATTTTTGTTGTTAAAGACAAAGCTAATGTAAGCCCAACGGTAGCATAACTAGTGTAGTTCATCCAGGGTGCTCCTCAAGAGCGGGAATCTCTCCTAGGAGGTCTTCCAGGGATCTGAAAAGCCAGGCCTCTATACCCTGCATCACGACCATCTACTTTTGTGGCAAGTGGACTGTTGTTAGGCCTTGATGGGATCAAAGAGATGGAGACGTGTTCGCGGCCCCTGTGTGTAATAAGCGGAGTTCACACACAAACAGCAAACCTTCAGGCCGCAGACAGGAAACGCGTTGTATGTTAACTGCACCTCATAATGCGTTAATGCATCTCTCTCTGAAGATGTGAAGGTCTCTCCATCCAAGAGTCCTCATTTTGACCATTTTTGTAAGGGGCTCTAAATCTAGAGTATCTTAATGATGGCATTCAGATACTCAGCATTGATATCCAAGTGAGGATAAGAGTTTAAACCGCCAACATTTAAAAAGATCTGAACCACGTGGCGACGTGATGCTGCATTTTTGCTCAGCCTGTTTTATCTCCACATGTGAGGAGGAGGAGGTCTATCACTGCACACAGAAACCCTGTCCTTTTGACTCTGTCAATGGTGACTGTTCAGACATGCACTGTACCAGCTGCAAATGCAAGCCGATGCATTCTGAGGAGATAAGATGATCGTTAGAAATTGAGATGCACGGATATGGTTTTTGGCAGTTCAGGTGGCTAATCTGCTGCCTTTCCAGCATGGCATTCATTTCATTGACGGCTTCTTAAAATGGGAAGGTTTCTAAATATTGCACTACCTAAGGCCGTATGGTTGTAGCCTGGCAAAGTGTGTTAGATCAGACGGAGCATTGCCCCTTGGGGCATGCAGCAGACAGACCCATATTTAAAACACTCTCTGCAAAGGTATTTTGGCTGACAGCAGGTGAACCGAGATGGAAGAAAGAACAAGAGAATCAACTTTTTCATTATCATTGTTTTTTGGCTTTGCCTTTCCAGACAATGGAAGCTGAAGACTTTGCAATGGGAAATCATGAAAGAGTAAATATGTTTTTATAGTCTCATTTTCCCAACTCTTCTACGCTGGCTTAATCCACAAATGGGAATAACTGGTAGTCTGTCATCGGTTTACCTTCTATGGATAGGAAGGAAATTTAAACACATCCTAACTGTTAATGCAAATATGAGATCACACCAAGCCAGTATATGTTCGTGTCAATGTTCAAGTTTAAGTTTGGGATTTGTTTCCATGTACCTGTGCATCAGGATCTGATTTTTTTTGTTGAAGCTGGAATTTGGGATCCTGGATTTTGAGATTGCTCGGATTAGTGATGGGACAAATGAGGCTTCAAAACTTGTGGTGGGTGAGAGTATCCCGAACGACCAATCAATGCTGGTAAAACCTCAGATTTTGAAGCCTCATTTAGTGCAAGTATTGGTTGGTTAGCTCAGGAAGCTCCTGCTCGCCACAGGTGTTGAGTCCTTCTTACTGCCAACATTGACTGGTCGTTCGGGATACTCCCACCTACCGTGGGGTTTGAAGCCTCATTTATCACCGGTATTGATTGGTAATTTGGGATACTCCCAGCTAGCATGGGGTTTGAAGCCTTGTTTGTCCCATCACTACATGTTTGTATTTCAGTGATATCGTTTCTACATTCAGATTTTCGCTTTAATTCTAATTTGGCAGGTGTTCGACAGTGAGCAAAAAAAAAAAAAAAAAAAATTGAGTTACACACTAAGAAAGAAATGATGCTGTAACCAGATCTGGGAAACTGTCGGCATGCCAGAAAAACAAAATCATTTTGATCGGTTGACTAATTAGTCAAAACATCAGCTTAAAACTTTCTTCATGTAGCTTCAAAGAGTCTGAGGGAGCATGTAAGGCTTAGATGAGACACAACTAACAAAAAATAACAATGAACAGAATTTTGTGCCAAAAAATCCTTCATTAATCCGTTTTTTGTTTCACTTTAGAACTTTAAAAGACATCTGGAAACACTGAGTGTTATTAGCACTGAAAAGAGCCTTGTACACAGTTTAACTCAGTCTGAGTTTCACATTAATATTCATGGTGCTGCTACATAAATTACTATCTTGAAAGATAACTGTTAGGAGGGAAAGTCTAAATGAAAATGTTCTGGTATGATTTGCCGTGCTGGGACAGCTAATAATGTAGGATCACTCTAGGGAAGATCAGAGGAGGTTAAGGAAATTGGATTTGCTCGTTCTTAGAAACCTGTTTTTGCCTTGAAATCTTTACATGTGATGGACGGGAAGGTATGCTAATCACCATATAGCCGTGGACTTTGTGCTGTCATCCTCGACTCTCCATTCAGTCAAGGCCAAGACGTAACACCTTCCACCGTGTTATTGTTCATTTACACTCTGAACTGTGTTCCCTGAACAGAAATAATACTGCTGTATAAACAGAATCAGACCCGTCCATAACAAAGCGACTTCTGTCACAACCACATTAGAAATCAGGTTTACTGTAAATCCCTTTGTAATCTGTCTCCCACTCCGTCCTCCCATCACTAATTCTGCTTTTCTGACGCTGAAATACACTAATGTACATTCACACTGATGACATTCTTCGCACATGTAGTGTGCATGTAATAATATTTAGTCAAAAAAGTGTTTTGATTGATGCCGTAGATGCCAGTCCACAGCATGTGAAAAAGGAAAAGTTAGGATAATATGAATTTTGACTTTTTTGTGTTTTTCCTAGCGGGTAATAGCCCCTGTCAGACAGGCTTTAAAAGCAGAGAGGGGCGCTCTGTGGTCTGTCACTTTAAATGAGACCGTTGCCATGGCAGACAGGTAATATGACAGTAAACACCTGCAGCGAGGGATTTCTTAGCGTATTTTTAAATGCCCTTCGTTTTTCTGCGCTGGAATGTATTATCACGTGTCTCACTTCATCAAATGTAAAACGTCTTTAAACATGGACCCTGATTTGACAAAATTAAACAAATACGTGTTTTGCTTATTTTTGTTTACGTATAAAAGCCTGGTTTTGCATACAGAAGGTGTACACTGGGCTCATATTGGAATATTTGCTTTATTGCATTCTCTAACAGCTGTGTAGCAGACACTGCACCCATTGGAAAGCAAAGCAATCTGGTAAAAATCTCCTTGGAAACACAGTGACACGTGACAGGACGAAGTTACCGTGCATCTGCAATTTTGAGGAAGCATCAGGGAAGGAGAAGAGTTTGGAAGAAAACACAATTATTCTGACCCAGCATCCAGATAATCTGGCGACCCCTAGAGGTGCAATTCATTGCATCTTTTGACTACTGTAAATGGTATAAATGGTATAGGATGGCTAGTTTGCCTTTGCGGAAGCATGATCTGTAAGTATTTTGACAATCATGCATCCATTTTCACCAGCGTAACTGAGGTGAATGTTGTGCGTGGATGTTCTGCTTTGTTGTAAAGTCATGCTAGTCACTTCTGAAGCTACCCAAGTGATTGTGTACTAAATGAATGTAATATGTTATGGATGTATGAAAGCCTTTATTATTCTGTGAGAAAAATGGACATTTTTGGCCCTAATGTTGTTGCTTAGTCTACTGCTTTTCAATAAAATTGGTCGTGGTACATTGGCTATAAGCTATCCTGAAGTACACTGCACTTTGGCCTGCTAAGTCATAGCGAGCATTTCTTCTTCGCTTTCTCATTTTGTACGTTTACATCACATACACTGTATACACTTGTATTTTCTGTACATTAAAATCTCTACAGTTTCACAGCACTTCCATTAGCAAACCACTGAAGGAAACTCACTCCTCCTATGTATCTTTCGGAGTACTGTTTAGCTCGTGAAGCAAGCACACCACGACAACCTGAAGAGTGAAACGGCGCTCTGGCAAGAAACACTACGGTAAACAAGGCAGCTGTATCCAACCAAACTAACGGTTACCAAAAACTCAAACTGACGTTGATCACTTTATAATGAATTATCCTGCTGTAATGCCCAGGGCTATCAAAATCATGAATCACTGTCCAAGTCCGACATACAACTTCAGCTGCAGAAGACAACGGCTGCGAGGTCAACGTCGACTTGGGAAAATCCCTCAGACGACTTGTCCTAAGTCAGGTCATCGTCAGACCGTTGAAACAATCTTCTGACCTGTCAAGTGCAGATGATTTCTGACATAATGGATGTCCATGCTTCTTTCACTCACTCCAATACACGGTATTCAGGAGGTATATCGTGGGTTCCCTTAACTGTGTGTTATCCCATCCCACTGTATATTGCGTACATGGACGGGATCGCAATAAAGCCAATTTGACTTACCTTGGCTTATTTGAGTGTCTGGATCGTCCTGGGGATTTGACACCTGTGGACGATGTCACGTCCCCATCATCACTTCCCCAAACAGAAATATGAGGAGTTGCCAAAGTGGGCAAACTCTGCAGGACTTTCAGGGGCTGATGATTCCCAAGCTACCATTCAGTGTCGCTCTGAAGGAAGAGCTCAGGATCATCTGTGGTGCATCACCACAACGTCACAGATAACGAAGAGCGAAGTGAGAGGGACGTCATCTTTGGCAAGGCCAAATTATCTGGCAAATCTGAACTCACAATCCCAAGGCCTGAGCTTTGTGTTTGCCGTGGAGATTGAAAAGTGATCTTAGGTGAAATGGATAGTTCATTAGATGATATTAAGTTTTTTTTTTACTGATAGTTAGGTGCAGCTTGCCTATATCCTCAAAGAATCAAGATGATTCTGTGTTTATTTTCATAACTGAGTGCAGGACATCAAGCATTTAACACAAGCAAGTCCATGGAATCAGACTTCCAGTAGTTTCAGCCCACCCGACAATGCAAAATGAGTGCTTGGGCCAAGCCGGTGTGTGCTCACATCATGACTAAAATGCCTCTCCTTTCTTGCTGATGTCGCAGAGCATCAAAAGGCCATCCACCTTATCGGCCACGGATCAGATTTGGAGACCATCCAGTTATTCAAGTTGGAAGTGACTTTAGAGCGCCGTTGCTCAGCTTTCACATATCACTAGGTCTTTCAATGACAGTCAAGGCCAGCATTTGTCATGGGTGGCATGATTGCACCAAGCCCCTTGTCAAGGAACAACTTGGCCAAGATCAAGCGACCATTGTACTCGCTTTCTCACAAACTGTTGTCGGTGCACAAGGTACAGTTGAAGTTAGAGGCCAGCTGGAAAGCTCACAGCTCTGAGATCATGCAGGGGGACACCATGTAACCAAACGCTAACAAGGGCAAGGGCACCATCAAGGTTGACATTTTGCTGTTCTCTGCTGTTTGCTGCAGTTTTATGGTGCTTTCATTAAAAAACCCCCTAAAGTCAGCTCTTATCTTTTGTGTACTTTCTGCAAGTGTTCAGACCACTGAAGGGCCGAACATGCAAACGTACAGAGAGGGCAGAGGAACAGTAATGATTAAAATGACATGCCGCTGTTACACGGCGTGCTTCAACATGTGGCAGTTTTCAGCTGTTCCCAGTTTAACGTTATACGTTTATAGGGCTTGTTTTTGTTATGAGACTGATTCAGAATAAGTATCATACTCATGCACACAACAGAAACGCTTCTCCTTGGACTTGTGGTAATGGAACCTTAAAAATAAGATGGTGACCAGGCCGTGGCTTTGAACAGGAATTCAGGGGGCGGAGACTGTAGGTGGGATCGATAAAAGATATTTACAGAACCTGGAAAGCAGAAATCATTTTTAACAGATGGAGACCCCATAACCGGTCCAGTCTTCTTAAAGTCAAGACCAAAGGATAGGCAAGCTCTATTAATAACAACGCGGGACGACAAGGACTTCCTTCAAGCAGCAAAGACTTTTCCAGGGCTCAGACGTGAATTCTGTCTCCGTTCCTGACCGGGAAAGCTGCTTTGGGAGCAGCACGAGGAATTTAAGTCTATGGAAGCTTGCAGGTGTGGAAGATCAGACCGAATGATACACATCAGGCCCCTGCTTGTCTTTGGAAAACAGGCTCCAGGCATAAACAGATGGACCAGTGTGGAAGCTGTTATAGAGGACGCGCATCTTCCACCCAGGGACAACTGGGCAATGAAAGATGTCATCCTGTGACAATATGCACAAATAAATGAATCACTTACACCATTCTAAAGTGCAGTGAGCAATGTCAGCTTTGTGTTAGAGTGTGTACAAAGGCATTTTATAAATAAACATGGATCTCTCCCCATAATCGCTCCTCTAGATCTGTGGATTCTGAAGGTTTCGTGTTCATTATGTTCTGTTAACCCATCTACACAAACGCACCGTCCCTGATGTGAACCTCCAGTCATTATCTTGGAACTGCACCAAAACACAGCGACACACTCCGGGCACCAGATGCGATAGATTCACGCGTGTGCCGTGAGGCACACGTTAAAGGAAGACACAGATTAGTCCGTGAATGGAGAAGGGATTGTTGCTAAGTAAAGCAGCATTACTGCCGCAGTTGGCTGCTGTTTCTGGAGCTGCTGGGTGGATTATTATCACGCATTAATAATGCATTATTACTGTAAGCAATTTCCATCTATTAATGCAGAAAAATGTTTTAGTTTCTCTGAATGTTTTGCCACTTTACATGATGGGCATAATAAGCTAGTTACTAGCTTACCTGCTGGATTTAGCAGTCCTACGCCTGTGTTCATACACATACCGATAGAATAACGTTTTAGTAACGTTCTGTTGAGTATACCTTTCTTTCATTCAGTTACGTTCTGCATTTTTGCTGGAGCCCCACATCAAACCTAAGGGAATATGCAGGAAATATGTTCAAGTACTATGCCAGTCATTTTCCACGGTTTCTCAGACCGCTCCCCTTTTGTCTTTACATATGAGTGTAGATTTTTACTGATAAATCATAATACTTAAAGTTCAGATATATAAAAAATCATTTGCATAGCTAAGGTGGCGATTTGCAAAACCATGATATCCAACTGTGCTGTCTCTTGAAAAAAAAAAAAGTAAAAAATCTATTCACTTCAAGCATTTTAGAGATGGATAGAAATGAGAAATATTTTGAATGTTTAACTTAATTCAATGCATTAACAGTAACCCTGCAGACTGAGATCCCTAGAAATTAATCAACAGAAATTGAAAAGAATTGAAGCAAGTAATTGAAAACTTTTGAAAAGATTATTAAGCTGTAATGGGAAATGCTTAGATGCTCTTAAGTTTTATCTCACGAATGTCCATTAATGTTTTTTTTTATATATTTTAATGCTGCCCATTAGTGAACCGACAGATAATGAGTGATTTTGCATGCTTTACAAAATACCAGCAATCAGAAAGATCTGACACAGAAAAAATTGTGATGTGCACGTTATTAGAAGCTTGATATAGTGAAGTGGAATTCATTATCTTTTGTCAATGTGTGTGTCACTCACTTTACATGCAACATGAAGCGATTAACATTGACATCACCTAAACATCACATGACATTAAAGGACTATTACCATAACTGCTGGCCTAATGTTGAGGAGTCGTCTTGAACATCTTTCACTTCGTCCAAGCGTTAAGTCCCACATTTCTGCAGGGTAACCTGCTTGCACGCTGACTCGGCAAGGAAGGGGCTTCAACCGGCGCACTGCCCCGCATGACGTTGTGGATTACGCACAACGGGAAATTAGTTTTCTGTGCCCATTAATTGATATATTTTCTTATCTAGCAGACACGTTGTCATACAGTCCCAAATCAGGAAAAGTTGTGACAGTATGGAAAATGCAAATAGACAAAGAAAAAAAACCCAGTGATTCGTAAATTTGCTTTGACTTATATTTCATGTTTTGTCTGGTCAACTTCATGTCATCTGTCTATTTGCATTTTCCATACCGTCCCTACTTTTTCCGGTTTGGGGTTCTATGTTTTACAGCCGTGTTCTCTAATGACTCCTCTCCTGCCAACACTAAAATTACACCATTTCTGCTCAGAAGCAACCATTTTCTCTACTATAAATAAATCACTTTCCTCATGGTACCTGAACTGGACCTGTACAAACATACATTCAGCTCAGTGTCTTGATGGTTTCGCACAATTGGGTCACACATTGTCCTTGTCACTCAGAGGCCATACTCCAACTGCACCGGGGCAAAGGTCATCCTTCCTGAAGCATGGCGCACCGACACCATTCAGGCCTGACGCTGTTGGTCAGAGAATTGCGGTCAGATGAAATGGTAGTCACGAGGTCATTCTCGTAGTGGCCTATAGAGGGCACCCCTGCGATTCCTGGCAGGGAAAATGGTGCGTCCATCAGCACTCCCTATTAAACATCAGAGACACAAGAATTCAAATAATCCTAAACATGAGTGTTACAGCATGACCTTAGCACGTCACGTAATGTACGTCTGCATCCTGACAGTTCCCTTATCTCTTCGCATGTTAGGTGTTTGATTTAATGTCATATTTTTTAGTCATCGCTGAACATACTTTTAGTCTTATAAGTCATATTCTAAATAAATTACTTGTCAAATCCCAAAATAGTTCTATTTAAAAGTACGTGTTGTGTGGCGAGGCCTTTACATAAGGCGTTCTATGTTAACGAAGTGTGAAGAATTTATTATTACATATCAAACTACATATTTTTAGTCACGGCAATATGGACGGTGTTATGGAATCTGGTGCTTTAAAGATGTTCCTGATTCACCACAGAAATGATTAAACCATCATAGAAAATGCATAGTTTAACAGGTTTTTATTCTTCTTTTTTTTACTTTTGGAAAGATATTTCACAAACACGATCTCAAAGAATGTTGCTGTGAGCTTTACTTCACATTTTTAAAGATTTTGATTATCTAAAATCTAAATAATGACAACACCAACAATGATAATGATGAATCATTCTTGATCAATCATGATTGCTGTCGACATAGAAATAACAGATGCAGTTTTCAGCTAAAATGTTTCACTGGTGATCTTCTGCTGCTCAGAGAAAACCACACTGTGGTAACTAACCTGGAACATCACACAGTAAACATAGTCATGTCTGCAATGAGAATTTGTACGAGCAGACAAATTCATCACCGCACACTCTTCACCAGGAATCGTCGGAGTGTCTTAATCCAGCACTGCAGCTGTTTCCAAGAGTAGACAAGACGTTTGTCCATAAAAGTATGGATGCAGAACGACTGTCGACCTCACATAGATGTTGAGGGACAGCGTTAGCTTCCAGGGTCATCAGAGCAGTTCTGCTGAGAGATTTGCAGTTAGTTAAAGGATCTGAATAATTTTAGCTTCACCACAGTGCACGCTGTCCCCAGGAATAAAGTCATGCCAACGTTCACCTGGCAGTACATGGCAGCTTGTTGGCCTTAAGACATTTTCTACAATGCCTTCATCCTCTGGACTGAAGTCTAGCAGGAGTGCAATTATGCCCGATTTTCCTGGAGCCGCTTGGCCTGCTACAGTTCGGTGACCAAAGAATATCTGAAAACAGAACACAATTCCATGCTGTCTGTCAACGGTTGTGCGACGACAGAGGAGCTCTTTGGAGAAAATTCTATCATTTTTGGTCAGTAGTCACAAATCGTTGCACATACAATCAAGAAGTGGTTGTTTTGTGTTCTTCTACCTTGCAGCTCCTTTTCAGTCGCTAACTCAGCACACCCTCACCTGTCTTCTTCATTTCCCTAATCAGGTAGCACAAGGAAACAAAATGTAAAGAAAAACAAGTCAAACCTATTCTTGGTAAATAGATTTATTCAGTGAAATGACATTAGTGTTCTTCCCTGGGCCTAATGGTCTGATATGTCTTAGCATAAGATGAGCATTGTTAAAAATATCTTTGGTATTTAGTATTAAAGAAAGGGTTAAACTGCATTAAACACATGTGATTACTGGTCTGCATTTGTTTCTTTGGACTGATGATGTATTGACCGGAATTTTCTTTACATTTGCAGTTGAATGAAAGGATATTGATGTTAGATTTGGTCTTTCCATGGTTAATATTTATGTCTTTAATTTGAATCCCCATATCAGAAAGCAGAGGCATTCTCCGTCTGAGTTAAGAGAGCACTGTTCTCCTGTGATTTTTCGTTTCATTATTCACTACAGCCAATAAGCTACGCTTTGTAGTCGTACTTCATGGTCTGTTGATCGAACTCTCGTATTAAGCGTAGCAGGTCTTTTCATTTGCTACCACACTCGCCTGACACAAGATTTTTCTGCCGAATAACATAAATGGTCTTTTAAGCCTCACAAAGTCTTGCAGAATATGTATTCGATAAATAATGCTGTTGCTTGTTTACACGTGTAACGTTTTAATACGGCATATTGGTTATATATTTTAGGTCAGACCTGCTTATCATTTTGCTTTGAGAGAGGTACGTGTCAGGAACACGTCAGTCGTGTTTTAATTGCACCGTATCATTAAAGGGTGGCTCTGTGGGCCACCGTGTGACCTCACACCTACGGGGTACGGGGTACTGGGTTTGAACGGGCCCTTTTCTTCAGGTGATTTAATCTCTCTAATTTTCCAGTAGTGTCCGAGTCTGAGTCCTGTGCTGAGCAGGACATCCCGTGACAGATAAGTAGCTAAGGAAGACGGAGGGATGCATAGTACATCAGTTTCCCGCAGGCTGTAAGCAGCTGACCTGACCGTCTCAGCCCCCGTTTATTCCGCCTGTTCCGATAACGAATGACGCGCTTGACTCAGTTCCCAGCATTCTATGCTATGACAGCAGCTGCTTTGGTTTGAACGGCACGTACGGATCATCTTTGGCTGCGGCGTTAGGATGCGAATCCGTATTAACAAGCTGAGCCCGTGTTCATTGTGGGAAACTCTGGGAGTTAACATCCCACGAGGACGAGGTAATGCCGTCGACACGCGGCTATCGTGTTCCTGCTCATTTATTCCTCCTGAGAAAATGTTTAATATCAGAAAATGGAATAATTCTGCATTGGCTAAAATGGGCAAAATGATTCTCTTCCTTTAGTAGCCCGGGATAATCGTCTTTTTCTCAGTGGCAGAGAACACCGCAGATGTGAAGACTGTGTCAGTGAATGAGTGGCAAAGGGAAACAGTGCAGAGGAGACGTGATCATTTAAGCATGACAAATAAAGTTCCCTCAGAGTACAGAGCAGATTCGTCCAGCCGGGGAGGGGCAGGAAGACCCCAGATACATCCCTCGGCTGATAACTGCTTTTCTTCCAACGCTAAGGTAACGTTGTAAGAACGTTGTCATATTGTTTGGCCGTTACATCAGAATGGTATAACACGCATTTACTAGATATGGGCCAGAATTCAAGTACCGGCCACTCCTACACTAATAGATCTGGGTCAGTGCCCGTCGAGAACAATCCCACAGTGTCTGAAGCCTGCGTGTACAGCACGTTTTTATTTCAACCTGTTCCCCAAATTTAATTACTCCACCTCGTTCTTGACCTCTGTTCGTTTTCCTTAATGATACATCTGCTTCGCAATTCAAACTGACAATGGTCCTTACAGATTTACACGTTTACCTGAGATATGCTACCTTCTGAGGCAGTGCACAAATTTTGTTTTCGAAACCATTAGCAGAAAAATCTTAAAATACATGACTGCAACTTTAATGTTCAGACTGAACTTTGAAATCATAGTAGTTCATCATTTTATTCAGGCTATCAGCAGATTCCTGTGTGCATTTTTGTTTTTATCCAGAAATACATTCAGTCGTCTGTGAATTGAAGAATGTTCCACACTGGGAAGTTGGTGGGTTTAACAGAATCTGTGGTGTTTCAAAGCAATTCTCATTTATTTTGGACCTATGAAAGACTGTAAAACGTGGATCTTCCGAATAACATTAGCATTATTACCGTTTAGAAAATTTAACTGAAATGCTGGTTTAACTTCTGTAGATGCTATGCATGAGAAACCTCTCCAATTCAGTGGGGTTTCGTAGCTCAGACCCAGGATTAATGCTGATGTACGAGATTCAAGGTCATCACCTGGGGGAAGGTGGGGGGTACGCAGATGCTCTTGGCCAGAGTTGCCTGCAGAGCATCTGTAAGGTTTACTTATGAATGTACCAGGCATCTGTGAGGTGTACTTACGAACGTACCAGGCATCTGTGAGGTGTACTTACGAACGTACCAGGCATCTGTGAGGTGTACTTACGAACGTACCAGGCATCT
>JAACJT020000166.1:0-21474 GCA_009936485.2 Gymnarchus niloticus | reverse complement strand
GCAGCGAGAACCAGCCTCTGAGTTGAACCGGTAAGACATACTGCAGTAGCCTCTGAGTCATAATAGTTACGCACGCTGAGGCCTGGGTAAACTGGTTGGACATGCTATATCGGTCCCTGAACTGGGCGATCTAACAGGTTGTTATACAGACTATGTGGTCAACCAGTTATACCGAACCTAGCGGTCCCTGAGCTGGATAGACTCAAACATGCTGAGCATGCATCGAGTTCGTAGTTATCACCCAGTCCCTGAACCGTCTGCCTGGTTCCATATTGCGCTGGGCTTTGCTCAACTGGCCAGGAGCAAAGCCCTGAATGATATCAATGCCTGAAGGCAAGAGTAACTGAGAGTAAGGCATGTCTTGATATTATCAGATCCAACCTAAATTTATAGAGATCAAGGCCACTGCATTATAAATTAATAAGTACGTTATATGGAGTCAGATTAAAATATGTTCATCTTATATTCAGCTTAACTAAGGTTTTAAGCTCTTTCCAGATGTGCACGGAAGGACCTACACGCATTTATACCTTCGGCTGTCCACTTGGATTCTGACGTTGGGCCAAGGGGCGGCTCACCCTTACACATACGTATTATAGTATGTCATATTTTTCTTGTCAGTTATGAAACTGAAATACGTTTTTTTAAAAAATGAAAATTTTGGGTAATGTCACTTCCGTTTTCCTTGCAGTTTGATGACTGTATCTTTAGGACAGAAATTCGAGTGGACCCATACTGTAAAAGGCTCTAAAACATGTACTTTTGCTTAAGGAGTAGGAAGCTTACTATTTACTATTTAGCCTTACTTTTTCAAGCATTAATGGTAAATGATAGTTGCAAGATGCTTGTCCTCTGTTGTTGGTATTAAACAAGTATAGGGAAAACAGCGTCAACTATGGGCATCAAATTTATGTGAGTGACATTGTTTTTTGAGGATGCATTGAAGTTCTATGGCAACTGAGTGACTGAAAAAATTTTGATGCATTTATGTTTGATGAATTTTGAATCATGTCTCCAGCAGTACAATAAATTAATACCCAACAGCGTTCCGTTAATTTTCCCATAAATAATAATAATAACAATAATAAATGGTTATTATTAGACATGTCCGCAGCATGTACAATAACACAACGACTGACTTGTCCTCTCACCGACTTTCCCCAATCCAGCTCTTTTTCCTAATGTTCTTGTACCAGTTTGCAAAGACCATAGTCATGCTCTTTTGACTGTGAATCCCTTCTGGTAGGTTTACCTTGCTGTGAAGATGTTGTACAGCTCTTACCTCAGTGCTAACCTACACTTTGTTGCTGGTCCCTCACTGGATGTCCAGCCAATATTCACCTAGTACTGTACATCTTAAAAAGCTCCTTACCAGCTGTATGCTGTGATGTGTCTGCCTCACTTTACGTTGCTTCGGATGAAAGTGTCATGTAAATAAATAAAATGTGAATGTAAATAAAAATATCAAACATAACAATTGCTATAACTAACATACAGTTATGATCACAGCTGTAAAAGTGTCTTATTAAATCATATTGAACGTCCATTAGCATTATGTCTCACCTATAAAACACTCACTTTGACATCTGAGTTTCCAAAGCAGTATGAGGCAAGGGACAACGTTTCAAAGATTCCAAAGTTGAAGCTCTTCCACAGTGAAAGATAAGCATGGAACAGGAGTCTCCACCGAATGCTACCAAAGTATAAATTGCTGAGTCAGAATTAGAATTTCAACAAAAACTGTGCGTCATGAGCTAGCAAACCTGGGATTTATGGCAAGGCTGGCTTTTGGAAATCACATTTATGCAAGACAAATACAGAGAAAATGCATTACCTGGTGTAAGAGCACAAAACCGAAAACCCATTGCAATGGGAAAAAAAGTAATGTGGTATTACAACCCATCTTTCACTCCTATGTCTAAATCTCGACAGGTTAATGTTTGGAGAAACCAGCAGCCAGACGATACTGGTATGGGTGGGCATTTCATGGTAGGGATCAGGCCTACAGATTACCCTTCATGGCCATTTAGTTGCCAAGGAATATGAAGCAATTTAACAAGAGCAGGTGCATCCTATTGTGCAAAAGCCGTTTCCTCATGATGTCACCTAATTCAAAGATGATAAAGACCTCACACACATTGTTAAACAAATTGAAAACTAAGCTCAAGCATTGCAGAATGAAGTCAAACACTTTCCTTCAAAGACCTTCCATGACCTCCCCCAGTCACCATGCTTAATTATCATCAAAGCTTTATGGAATGTTACAGAGCTTAGACTGCAAAGTAGTTTTAAACCTTCATCCAATTCACAGTTCAGGAGTAGTATAGCAACCACCCAATAGAGATGGAAGCTGTTCTGCAGGCAAAGGGTAGCCCATCTCCAGATAAGGTAATGGTAATATCTTGTTAAGGGTTTCCTCTATTTTACAATTACCGATATACAGAATATATAGACTCTGTGTTTCCTGTGTGTGTGTGTGTGTGTGTGTGTGTGTGTGCATTTTTGGGTGGTACAGTGATTAGCAGTTTAACCTCACATTTCTTTGTTTGGGCATTTGAATCCCTGAGCAGTGTACGTGAACATTTACTTATGTCAACATTTCTTGCGAGAGTTTGAAAACCTGCTCATTAACTGGTCTCAAAATAGCAGTTGGCATGTGTGCATGTCTGAGGATGTCTGTATTGTCGAATTGTGGTTTGGAATTGCAATAACGGTGTATCATGTTTTAGTCCCGGGGTGCCGGTTCACCATGACATTAATCTAATGAGCATGGATCTTCCAGAATTTTTCAATTCACTCCAACTGTCCCTCTCTACTACGACACCAAATCAGAAAAAGTTGGAAGGGTATAGAAAATAACTGCTTTAACTGCTGTTGTTAAATTGCCTCTCAACTTTATTTGGAATGTGTTGCAGGCCCGAAATGCAGAAATGGTTGTATATTAACAAATAAAATGAAGTTGACCAGACAAAACATGAAATATCTTGGGTTCATACTTACAATTTATAAAGTAAATTTAAAAATCACTGCTTTTTTCATTTGTTTGCATTTTCCATGCCGTCCCAACTTTTTTCCCGATTTGGGGTTGTACGCCACCATTCATTTAAAAATAATGCTTTCCAATACGTTGTTCAACTGCTGAAGTTAATGATGAGTTTTAGTAACCTATTAGTAAGAACAGTTGTAGATATATGAGCGTAAATATTTAAGGCTCTGGCAGTGCTAGACATAAGACTTCAGTCTGTTGAGGTCCAGGGGATCTCAAAGATGCATATATATCATTACATGCTATTCACAGTCAATATACGCTTATCGGTCAATTTCCTTACCTAGATCTTCACCCTTGATTGATGTCTTTAAGCTAAGAGTGTGTAGCAGAAGGAAAAAAAAAAAAAAACTACTTGTAAACATCGCGATTTGTTTCAGCCAAAGTAAACATTTCTGATTACATGACCAAAGACTTAGCGACATAGGAAAATATTAATTATCACAATCCTCTGCTGCAATGTCTAATGGAAATAGGAAAAGAACTGTAGACTGTGTAAAATGATTCTGCATATTGTGTGGCACGACTTTCATTTAAATCCACCACGTTTCAATTATTTTGTGCCAAATAAAATGAAACCCAATTGTTTTCTCTTTAAAGAACGGTCCAGTGTCTCACAACACGTTTCCAGAATTAGGTTTAATGACATTGATGCCATTGATATTTATAAGTTTATGTAATATTGTGACAGAAATCTCGGTTTGTAGTTTATCATTTTTGATATGGTTCCCAAAATGGATGCAATGCTGGAATGTCCTTCCACTGTTTATGAAATGTGCCGTTTTCATTTAAACATCAGGAAAAGCCCTATGAATCCTTTGGTGGGTGTGCAGCGCCAATAATTAATAATAATAATTATCTGTTGATTTCTTAGTCATTTGTAGCAGTGCTGGGCATTTTTTGTAGAAATTGTAAAAGGGTGGGGGAAGTAGAGGGTTATGGCAAAGGCATTATGAAAATAATCTGTTTTGAATTCAGCTTAAAGCAAGATTTATTTTTACAATTTCCATCAATTCACATGAACTTGCCTCTTTTTTTAAGTGTAAAAATTCAGATGGTTAGGCTCATTTGCAACAAGCAAATCCACTAAAAATATATCTACAATCCCAATACTATGAACTGTATAATTAATTTTAGCATACATTTTTTCATTTAATGCTTAAGTTTTTGAGAGAATGAAAAAAGATATTAATATGAATCTGAACTCTGAATCTGAAATAAGCCATTGGGAAAATTATACCATTATAATAAACTTTACTCCAATGTTATCATGTACAATGAAGAAAGTTAATTAACATTCAAAAATAGAACATTGCAATAAATTAAGATCTCTTTTTGCAAAAGTCATAATTCACTCTTGTTTGTGTACTTCATACTCACAAAGCATTAATTTCCTACCCACTTACGATGAAAGTTGTGTTCTGGCCCTATTTTTCGGGCAGTGATGGAATTGCAGGCAAAATGTTATATAGATAATTCACTAAAATGGAAAGAACTACAGTATTATACATGCAGGGCGTTATTTACTTTGTACGTCTTCAGTATGTGGCATCGACAGGGACATTTATACATTAAACTACAGTATGTGTAACTTTGATTCGAAATTTATAAAAGAACATTCAATTTGTGGAACAATGCTGTCAACCTTTAGCTAGAATGCAGACGTAAACTTACGAACTATGCAAATCATTTTTTGCACAGCTAAAGTTAATGGACAAATTGAAGGTATGAGGTCATGGTGACAAAAATGTAATGAATTTAGCATGAAAAGAGGTCATCCTGAATGAGGATGAGATGGTGGTATTTCTTGTCTATTTTGTGATCACTGACTTCCCAATTAAGGCTTTTTTTTGGACATTTTTGTTTAGGAATGAAGTAGCCTTGCTGAGAATCATCAACAGCGTGTTGTATTGTGGGCCCTTCAAACTCTGACTGTAAATCATGGTTCCTTAACTTCTTAAATCAGTGACGGTCAATGCACACCGAGATTCATAGAGGTGAAAGCAGGACAACACACTTTGCCAGCTTATATTTCTTCTCCCAAGAAAAATTGATTTTTTACTGTATTATCTTTGGCCCAATTCTGTCACCTAAAGTATTTATTTATTTTTTGTCTCTTTCAATGCAGATGTAATTTGGTGCTAAATATCCACATTTCACTAAATTAAAATTAAGACGGAACAATTACAGCCTAAACAGGGCTGAACTATTTACTTTTGGACACTGCAATTGTGTCTTTTACTGAATCCAAGAAATGCCTGGACAACAATTTAGATGCAGTTATTTTTTTTCTGCTTGGATCTGTGCAAAACGATGTTTCTTTGTCTACGCTCACTCTCATCCACTGGATTCCAAAAAAAATGTGTTTTCATGTTTTCACAGGCAATCTAGCATGCAGTACTCTCACTGTCCAGTAAGTAGTAAAGTGTAGTTGACATCAAATTCTATTGCTGAACCCCAAATAAATATAGCTAACAAATGTATTTATGTAGCAGCTCCTTGATATAATTTGAGCCCCAGCCACTTCCACTGATGCCAGTGACTCTGACCTCATAAAACAAGGAGTCAGGACACCTTCATAAATTGTGTAGGATTTCTATGAAGGAATGGGGGTGTGCCAAACTGAAGCACTTGCCATCTACACTAACAGCAGAGTCCCCAACAACACCGCCAGTAGCTTCTAAGATTGCTGCAACATTGCTTAACTTTTCTCAACTTTAATTTGAAACTTTTTTAATTAGAAGATGAGGGACAGTTTTCCCTAAGTTAGATTCAAATAAAAGGAGACAGTTAAAATGTAGCTCTTCAGGTTTAACTTCCATCCATGTTCCAAGTCGCTTACCCTGTACATGGTGGCAGTGGGGACATGTCACCAATCCCAGGCATCTTAGGACACAAGGCAGAGGACACCCAGGACAGGAAGCCAGCCCAGGCTTAACTTGTTTTTGTTTATGTAGTTTTTCTTTAGCATATTATATTGTAACCATGCATCTTTATTATTTTAGAATTTCATGGTCTTAAATCTTGTTAAAAATGGAAAAGGTTCATACAGCTTTGTGCACAGCAAGTTTGTATTGCGTGTTTCAGGCTTATTAGATTAGCTCTTGAAGCAGTTATGCCCAGTAAGGAGATATTGATTTGGTGATACAAATGTAAACTTTCTCTCAACTATAATGACAGATTAATTTGGTCAAACGTTGATTGGATAATATAGTACTCTGTCATGGCTTATTATAAATTTGTTGTGATTGTTGAGTTGTCATTAGCAAGATCTACTGCACCTGGTGCGGAAAATTTAATGGCTAACAGTGATAAGAATTACCATTAGTAAGTTTTCCCAGTTTCCCAAGTTTGTTTAAAGCTTGGTTCTTTAATATCTGCTTTTAATAAACTGCTTCAGCTCTATTAATAGGCTGCAACCTATCTGGATATTTCCATCAAGTCAATATGAGAGGGAGTATGGGGGATGTTTTTTTTTTGTGATTGGTTGCGGAGTCTATATTTAAAATTATTTTGCCTCTAGGTAAACGCAGTTCATAAATTATAGTCAAAGTTTTTTTTAGCTTTGAATTCCAAAATGTGCACAGTAAAATTTGATTACATGAGAAGGGGGTGATTTCACAGTACAGACACTTTTAACGACAGGGTAAAAAAAAAATGCTAAATAATAATCAGAGGAAAAAACAGCAGGGTTCCAACAGATGGAACTCCAGGAGGATGTGACATGCAGTGGTAAACGGGGACTTTCCAGCACCAAGACTGGGTACCCCAGTGCTTTATGTTTATACGGCTCCATATTATTTATGATGAGATTCTTATGTAAAACGTTCATAAATCTAAGTACACCAACCGATTTCCGCTTTAATGAATTTTTCCCATTTGCGTTAAGTTTTGTGTGTGTATATGTGTGAATAAATTCTTGGGATTTGGGCATTAACTGTTAATTATAAAATAAACTTCAAATGCAAAGTCTATGTAAGCATAAACATGTAGCTCCTGTAGGGCCTACATAATTTGACTGGGCACGTCCGGAAAGAGCCTTAAAATGTTTCAAAGAGAAATGGAACAATGGGCTCAGTCTTTCATTTAGAAAGCTATTTCCCAAGTTTACCAAGTGTTCTATCAATACTGTATGCTAAAGCAGTCTTTTCTTACTTCAAATACTGAGAAAGATATTTGTAAAACGGCTGTTAAGTTCTATCACAGTCCCACCATGAATTACTTAAAAACTGGGGGCTCCCATTAAAAATACACACAATGCAGTATTTTAGAGCTGAGTCAGTGTGCAAGATGTAATTCAATAATGGAGATTTTTCATTTTATAAAGGGTATTTGTGTAAGTCTGCAGCGGTGATTGCTAGTGTGATTCTGGGAAGTGAAGTCAGCACTGCTCAGAATTGGCCAGACAAAGACGGCTTCATTACAAAATGAAACGAGGAAAGCGTCGCATCACAGAATAGAAAGGTTTTGCTGACAAATTCACTGTAATCTGATAAATAACACATTATATACTGCTAGAACGTTACAGTGAGTACCACGATGTGACAAAGACTGATGATAAAAATAGCAGCAACAACAATAATATCAATAATAATGAAGGTAATCATAACAATATGCCAACCTTATGTGCTTTGATGGGGAAGACGCCTCGCTGCCTTGAAACCAAAACAAGTGATTGGATGGACAGATAGATGGATGAATGGGTAGTAATTTGATCAATTGTTAATTAATAATAGTTCTATTAATTATAATAATAAATGTGTTAATTAAATTTCGCATGTGGAATTTTAGAAGACATTTCTGCGATTCTTTACTTTATTGCCTTTTCTGTGCTGTTGTGAGGTTTTATTTACTGCGGTAATGTAATGGGGCTTCACAAAAGAAAATCTTCAAAAGTTAAGGGAGAAAAAAAATCATTTGAGCCAGCAGAGTGATAGGTCGACTGCTCCAACAAACCGTTTTCACATTTTGGTTTGCTCTGACAGCAGTTCACACTATCCATGCCCAGTCAATGTTTATTGTCGGCTTAAACTGAATAACCACTTTTGCCGTTGTGTGCCGCTGAGGCTTATTGAAACCAGTTCTTATATATTTAGAAGGTCATGCAAACTTGATTTTTGCTGTCATATTTCCAATGTAATTTTCACCTCTGTAAATGAAAAACATCAGATTAATCCAGCAAGCAGCGTGCGATTGCTGGTACAAGACTGTGAGCATTTAGATGATTAATTTATTTATTAGCTAATTTCAGGATCTATGACCTTGGAGTAGTGGAAAGGTTTCCTCACCTTTATGACACACAGAGGTCTGTCTCTCTGAGTTAGTTTGGGAGATAAGCATCAGCTAGATTTAATTGGCCTTACTGCCTTGCACACTGTGGGCTCTGGAATCAGATCTCTGTAGGTGGGAGTGGTCTCTCCTACTCCCAGTTTCTCCATGGTGAAACTACTTCTCGGTGGACGAGAGGGTTGCCTTTATGCAGCTGTGACTTACAGAGATGAAAACTATGACTCTTTGTGTGTATGTACTGAACAACGTGAAGAAGGTGTGCAAGGTGTTCAAAAGGGCACCTACTAGGATAGTTCAATGTTCATGTGGGGAAGGATGGAGATACCTGGAGGGCCATGATCAAGAAGAATGGTCTTCAAGATCTAAACTTCAGTGCCGTAGATTGTCCATAACAAACACTATGTTTGAACATGAAGGATGTTCCTGAATTGAAATGTTAATAGAGTACCCAAAGATCAATAACTATGACCAAGAACGCATTTAGGTTTTTCTAGGAATTTCTGGATAAAGATGAATTTAACTCACACCCCTGGAGAAAAAAAAAAAAAATGTGTACCAAGTGAGGGTGGCCATGTTGCTTCTGAAAATGCCATGTTCAAGGCCTCAATTGTTGCCAACTGCTAGGAGCTGTGGCCAGAATACAGTTGCTGCCTATTGTAGCGGTAGCGCTGGTGGACACCTGTGGTGTGGGAAGCTGTCACATTGAAGAAGGAGGCCTTCAGGACAACACTTTCATTTGGGTCTCCAGAGACAACTGAAAGTTACTGAAAAGCCAGGAAGCCTGCAGCAAAGGCGGTCAGAGAGGCTAAAGCCTATGCATGGGAGGCATTTGGGGAGGCCATGGAGAGAGGCTATTGGGTGCCCACAAAAATGTTTTGGAAAACTATTCAATGTTTCAAGAGAAAGAAGAGGGCCCTAACTCAGGCCTTTATTCAGCCAGGGTGGGGAAGTGTCTACTAAAGCTGGGGATCAGGTGGTAGAAAGAACACTTTGTGGAACTCAGTCAACTTAACCCAAACAATATGCCCTCTCTCCAGTAGGTAGAGTTAGAAACTTTTGGTGGATCATTGCAACTAAAGCTGATATGGCATTTAGAGACTTCTGCAGTGGCAAGGCTTCATGGGAAGTTCAAATCTGTCCAGAGATGTTGAAAGCACTAAATGTTATTGGAATGGCAATGCTGATGCAAGAAAAATGGTAAAAATCTGCTCAGGATCAACAAAGATATTGTAAAAATTAAAAGGGCTTAGTTTTTTTTAAAAAAAACGGTATGTGTGCATATAGTCACACAGTTGCTCAATAATGCAAATATCTCATCATCCAGTCATATGGCAGCAACTCAATGTATACAATCATGCAGACGAGAGACAACAGCTTTAGTTATTGGCCTGATGAAATGTGACGGGATGGGCTATGACAGCAGAAGACCACATCGGGTGCCATTCTTGTCAGCTAAGAACAGGAAAGTTGTTGACGATTGGAAAAATGTCACCTGCTCTGATGAGTCTCAATTTCTGCTCTGACATGCAGATGGTATGATCAGAATTTCCTGTTAAAAGCTCAATCCATGGACCCAACCTGCCTTGTATGAACACTTCAGACTGCTGCTGGTGGTGTAATGATGTGGAGAATTTTTTTTTTTTTGCACACATTTGGCCCACTGATGCTAACAGAGCATCGTTTAAATGCCGAAGCCTATCCAAGCATTCTCCCTGACCATATGCATCCCTTTATGACCACTGTTTACCCATCTTCGAATGGCAACTAGGATAATGTGCCTTGTCATACATAACGAGTCAACTCAAACTGGATTCCTGAATATGACAATGAATTTGTTGCACTCCGATGGCCTCAACTGCCAGTAGATCTGAATTCAATAGAGCATCTTTAGGATTTGGTGGGAAAAGCAGGCGGTACGGGTACATCCAGAACCTCACCAGAAGGTTCAGGGACAGCTTCTACCCGCAAGCCATCAGGCTACTGAACTGCTGAATACTGAATACGTATCACTTTGACAACAATAGTCACTTTAAAAAGCTACTAGTCGTCACCTAAACTTGCCTTCTGTACATAGACTGGAACATACATATACACAGACATGTACATACTACAACCCCTTGCACTACAGACATTTACTATTTTAATATTTACTATTTTATGATGTACCTTACTATTTTATTGCAATTTCATTCTTATTTTCTTACTTACGTCATGTTAAATGTTGTTTTATTGTGCAAACTTGAGGGGGCTCTGAGTCGAAGAATTTCATTGCTAGTAATGATGTTTCATCGTTATCTGTATATGATAAACGAACTTGCACTTGAAAAGAAGATGCGGATGGCAAACCTGCCAGTAACTACGTAATCCAACATGGACTAGAATATCTAAGCAACCTTTCTAGCACTTTGAGCTCAAGCCACAAAACATTGGTGCCGTTCCGAGAGGAAAATGGGGTTGTACACAGTATTTGAATATTTCTAAAATAGTGAACTGGTGTGTGAATGTGCGTATGTGCATATCAGGTATTTATATAGTACTAGGCACTATTTCAGCGTCATTATTTTAGCATTGGGGTAGAGGTGCCAATGTATGTACATGTAATGACCTAATTGTACCCCTAATACTGATTCCTGCCACTTTAAGCACACAAATGGATATTGCAGCAAAGTCCATTGGCCACACATGGGCCATTGGTTCAAGCACAATTAGCTATAAGTTGTACGTGAACCACATGAATTCAGGATTGCCCAAAAAAAAAGCAAAAAAAAAAAAAAAATAGATAGAGCTTCTGTCTTAAAATAGGGAGGTGGTGGGTATTTTAAATACATCTTTGCCTTCTGCATGTATTTTCAAGTCTCTTATGGCAGCTGTAATCATACCTTGTTAAAGGTGCCTATTCCTTATCGAAATGCACTGTCTAGTTATGGGCTGGGCTTCAAAACATACATTGTTATCAAAAAAAAAAGAAACGTGTTGCACTGAAGTTTGCAATCTAAAAATCAAATAATGGCTATATGTTTTATTTTGGGTTCAGACAACACCATAGTGCTGAAACAACACTTGTCAGAGTAATGAATGACTTGGTTCCATTCTCTTACTGCCGTCACGTCTTTGTTCTTGTGCTTCTGGATTTAACAGCTGCCTTTAACATATAGATTGCAAAATTACCTTGGAATCTTCTTTCATCTGTCGGGCCGTTGACATTCTGTTTGAGAACATAATGATTGATTATTACCGTAGGGGGAAGCTACTCACTGGCCCAAAGTCGGAATCCAATCGAGCAGCCAAAGGTGTAAATGTGTTTATATCTTTCCAAGTGTGTCTGAAGAAACATTCAGATGTTGCATTTAATTTGATTCCATTTAATTTACATGAATTATTATGTAAAATTGTTACAATGATCTCTAGTCAAATTAGGGTTGATCCGTTCATTCCAAGGCTTGTCTTTACCCTCAGCTAACTCTCCTCTCCACACTATGAACTCACATAAGATTTGATTTCAGCTGAATAAGCAATATCCATAAGACAATGTGAAATTAATCTGATCTCTGTTCAGTGGCTAGAAGATAGCTACAAACATGCATATCAGCATGGCTGGTCAGTTAAGCTCCATGACAGCAGTCTCACTGATTGGTTCAATCCAGAGACTGCAATGGCACCATTGTTAGTATGATCTGAAAAGTCAGTTCAGAGGCTGCAAATTCGAAAGGTCAGCTTGTTTGACCAAGGCAGTTCGGGTCATAGATTGACCTAACTCAAGTCAAGTCAAGTTTGAACTCAGAAGCTGTATGGCAGTTTCTTTCTTATCACACTGTTGCTCACTACCAGTTTATACAACCCAATCCTGGCCAGGGATTGTGGAATCACCTCCTACAGCCATACTACATCAGCTTATTTCAGACAACCTGGAATTAATCACAACATAATTTAGTCACTGGGCAGGCACACATAAATTTGAATCCAGTGAAAGTGCAGAGGTCAACATATTACACAACATGCATGAAGCCATACATTCCTAGCAATGAAGTACAACAACAGCTTGACTGCAAGCTACTCAGCTGAAGCTACACAGTAAGTGTGCTAACCACACAGTACCATGACGGGGACTCTGGCGACAGGATATTTCCAATTATGGCTACACATAGTAAGTGTGCCATCTGCACAATCCCGTCCTGGTTATAGCATCTCCAATTACGGCTACACATGGCAAGCATGCAGGAGTGCTGATTGCAGCATCTCCACCTGCTTTTTTGTGTGCCTTTTCTTAAATCTGAGACCAAGTTTTAGTTGTTACCGTTGACCTTTGAATTAGCCAATCATTGACGAGGGTTTTTCCTCAGCATGTGACGGTAGAACAAAGGACAGCCAGGTCCCGAGCCTAACAGCCCATCAGAATGTCATTGACAGAGCAGCTGCGTTTGTTCTCACTGTGGCAAAGTCTCCAAAATGACAAGATTTCCATAACATTATATATCTTCGAACTGATATGATTGAGACCACTGTACCACTCACACTGAGACCAAACATGAACATGTACAGAACATGCGTACAGAGAAACCGATGTTCCTTAAATATAGCCGTTCTCTGTGAACTCTCTCCAAACTGGTTTGGGAATAATGAGGAAGGAGGACGTGACAGGAAGGATGGGCTTGTGAGCAAATAGTATGGTGAGAACCTTCCTTTGGGCCGCTTCCTGCTCAGCAGGAGGTTGAGATAGGTCCACCCGTTTCACCCAAGTGGGTTTGTGAGCCCAGTTACGCCGGAGACGACTTGGCAATCGCCCCCCTGGGGAATGCAGGTCCCGAGGGGGGTCAGCGACATTACAATGCAATTCTACGGGGCTTACTGCTATAAGCTCACTACTCATCTCCCCATATTTGCTTAATATTCAGCCTCAGAAGAAGCTCTCTACATATGAGACCTGTTACATGGGTATCAGGGGTGGGATAACACAGAAATGTCTGGTGCTGAATTCCTGTAAGCGAGTGAATACATCAGTTGGCCATAAGTTAATTAGACTCATATCTTCAGCTTTAAGTCTGGATGCCGTCTGTGCCAAGGTGGTTAAAACATATACAAAACCCTTTTTGTTATGTTTTACAAAATCATCCTATTTGACTTTCACATTAAAAATAAATCCAAGTATAGGCTGTAATATTATTATCAATGCAATGCTCAGAAAAAAAGTCCATGTGTTGCGTATGCATAGACAAGATTCTTGTATAATCCTGCTGTCATTCTGCACATGAGTCTGTGGGAAGTTGCCTTTGCTTTGAGTGCAGCTAAAGGAGCCACTATCAATGCTAGGCATACAAGCACACCACAGTTAAAACTGCAAATTGGCTGGCCAGTTGTCACGGTTACAGTGTACTGTATGTGGGTACCCAGTGACCTATTTGTCATGATTTAGTGTTTAGTGTTTTGCAGACATGATTTGAATTTATATTTCTAGTCTGCCAAGGCTGCTGAGTAATGTACTAGGTCGCTACAACATTATAATTGTTCATAAGAAAATACCTCTTATTTTTGCTACGTATCAGACTTAACAGATCATCAACTGAACAGTAACAACTGACCCCTAAATACAAGTTGATAAAACAGAAAATGAAATGACAGTTATTGCTGTTTACCTATGGATAAGCGAACATACAGGAGAGAATATATGTACGACAGTAAAAAATTGCAATTAAAAATAATGAATTATTTTGCAGTTTAAAAATGCACAGGTAAGTGGCCAAATAAAGAAAATATGCCAGTAAATAAGGAGTGCAAATTTGTAATAAGTAGGTCTATCCACACTGTGGGAAAGATATCACCAACTAGGGCCTGCGGTGAATGAAGACATTGGCTCCTCAGCTGATGTCCGCATATTGACTCAGACAGGTGACTCTGAATTGATTGACTATAAAAGTCAAGGTTAGGAGAAGGTAGTTTAATCAACCACAGTCCTTTAAGATGCTCGCAGAGAGAGACTTTAGATGGGCTTTAAGGCATAAACCACTTATTAGACATAAAAACAGACTTTTTCAAGTAATGTACTGCAAAGAACACAGGCAGTGATTTCCTGAGCGTTGGCAAAAAGACATATGGTTTGATGAGTCATGCTTCGCCCAGTTCTCAACAAGCAGATGAGACTTTGATGTATGGTTCATGCCAAAAGAAGGCTACGGGCTCAAGAGCTGGTTTACTGTGATGAAGGGTTCTGGCTGTTGTATGTATCTGGCGAGGTTTAGGTAGATGCTGCCCCTTAGGATGCACAGTAAATCCAAAATATATATAAAGCTATTCTGAGCGGTCACATTTAATGGTGAAGAGTTTGTGTTCTGATTCTTATTTAGCCATTAGTTGACTTCTATTGACTTGATTCCATGGAAAATTAAATCACATTTATAGCTAGTAATTTTGACAAATTAATTACTGTAAATTGTTTTGATTAAATATTTATACAGCAACTGCACAGTCAGCATACAGCATTCATGCAGGCAAAATATTACAATTGTGGTGTCATGTCATCACCAGTGTTCCGGGTACCCTGAGTACTGACCGGGGCTTCCTGTGTGCCCATCACGGTGTCCCGGGAATTGGTTTGCCTATTAACTGCTCTTACCCTGATTGCCCTCATGTGGCCCACCTGTTTCTTTGCTATTGAAGTCTGTGTTTTCTGCCTTGTGTTGCTCATGAGTTACCTGATGTCACAGTCAGTATTGTCCCAAGCTACTGACGCCCTTGCCCTTAAAACTCTTGTTCTTGCCTTGTTTTCTCTGAGTTCAATCTTGGACCTGAACCACACCTCCTTTGTCTCTCGGCCATACATCCAACGTCCGGAGACTATCATTTACTACATATCTGTTACTGCAACTACGTAGTGTAATGTTTTAACGTTTGCAATATTAACATCTGGCTGTATGCACGTATAAAAAACACAAAACCGAACACCCGCAAAACACACTACATAAGCATGGGATACTTCAGTTTACCAACAAGTGCTATATTATATACACAAGACAAAAAGAAGTTGGTCACAATCAATAACACGACAAATGCAAACATATAACAGGAACAGTCTTTCTTGGGGCTTCGGGATAGATGTGTGGAAGACTGGAAAAGTTTTACCGGTGATGAAAACAGGGAAGTGAGTTGGATGGAAAACGCAGGTATCTGGGTGAGTAAATGAAAGTGAAAGTCCCAAAATAATCCAAATGTCCACGTCCAAAGTTGGTAAATTGGAGTACACGTTGACTGGACCGTACAAAACAAGCTTATAAACATAAAACAAACTAACAAATGTAGGGAGCATATAAGAGACTTGGAATACAAAGCATTCTCTCTTGTCACACCTTTTCAAACTCCTCTCTCCCTTCCCTCTACCTGCCTGCTCCACACCTTTATACAGTCCTCTTAAGGGGCAGTACCCATACAGGTGCCTAGCGCCACCAGGCTTCCGGGAGGAACATCAACAAGCAATGTCTAGGGGGTACCTCCCTTACAGACTTCAGCAAGCAGCTTATGTGCAACGTCACAACATGATACATGTGATTGAGAATATATTTCTCCAACACGTTGCTTCACAATCAGTAGCACTTGGTATCTCCACAAGTACAACTGGCATTTAAAATCTGCGTTTGTGTTAAAGGCGATTGATACTGTGCTTCCCATTTCCTGCAAGATATTCTGAGCTCCATTTTGCAGAGTCATGTTTGTGATAACAGCATATCTGAAGCTGGCACAGCATCTTCTGTGGCAACGTTTTTTTCACAGCAGAGCCTTTGCCTGTTTTCCAGTCTTAGTGAGTGTGACTATCCTTGCTCTGTTCATTTATTTAATAGCTCATTTAGCTAGAATTAATTAACCCAGAATACCTTGAAATACAGCAGTTAGATCCCCCGCTTAAGAAGGTTAGACATACAAAAGTAAAGCTCATGAACACTTCTGTACTGGCCAATAGTCGTCTTTTCGGTTCCTGAAGGTAGAGTCCGTTGCTTATATGCCGTCTGTTTCCTTTGCTGCTTCAGTGCGTTTTTTTTTTTTTTTTCTTCCCCCCAGTGTGTTTCTCCAAAGAGGACGTGATCACCTTCACATATTAATCCAACCTAGGCTAATTAAAAGAACACCATAGTTATACTCAGTCTCAAGCCTAGGGGTCAAATTAATGGGATGAAAAAAATATCAAACCATTGACCTCGGTGAAGGTAGCAAAGGCCCAAAGGTCCTGAATGACTTGCCGAATCAACTGATGACAAGCACATTATACCACGTGAGTGCAAAAGTGTACATTTTCGTCTCTTAAAATGCATAGTTGTCTTATATAGTCATACTTTATAATCACACACACAAATGTTCTGTATACGTATCCTTCAATTAATGCCAACCAAGGGAATAGATGATGCATGCCTGCAGACACACAAACACCAAAATTTACCAGCAATTATACGTAATACATTTTGGTTTGAAGATTGTAAGAAATTTTAAAATGAGCTCAAATCGCAAAGTAACAATGGTTGTCGCTAGCTAGCTTTATGAATTAAAACCTAATCAAAAAACAAGGGCA
Organism: Gymnarchus niloticus; assembly: GCA_009936485.2. Classification (NCBI taxonomy): domain Eukaryota; kingdom Metazoa; phylum Chordata; class Actinopteri; order Osteoglossiformes; family Gymnarchidae; genus Gymnarchus; species Gymnarchus niloticus. The sequence continues at coordinate 4,591 of JAACJT020000166.1, read as the reverse complement.
CTTTGGCTACCACAGGTAACCCAGACCTCCAGGAACGGGGGTTCAAATACCACTTCCACATGGTGTGTGTGGAGTTTCCATATTCTCCTCATGGGTTTCCTCCAGTCCAAAGACATGCTGTTAAGCTAATTAGCATCTCTCACTTGACTTTAGTGAATTATTGCTTTCGTGAATGTGACCAGCGATGGACTGACATCTCATCCAGGGTGTCCGCTTTGAACATCTAGCCCAAGCCTGCAAGTATAAAACCCAATGAAGGCATAATCAAATCTGGGCTCCTTGTCGAAACCATCCAAATTTTCCAACATTTTGTTACGACCTCAGCTGAGTAAAGGCGAATCCTACAATTGATTACTTCCTGTATTTAAAATTTCTAAATACAAATGGTGGCCTCACACTTCCTGGAGTTTGCATTCGGTTCCTAACCCTGGCTCTGTTCTTGAAGTTTACTTTTCTGTCATCCAGAAACACACAGCCTAGGTGAATTGCTGTCTAAAGTTAGCATACCATGTGATTTTGTGTGATTGCATGCGAGTGAGTTCCCTGCGGTGGACTAGCATCCCATCGGGGGTCTTTTCTTCTGAGCTTCGTGGGTGACTATGACCTTGCACATGAAATAGAAAAGAGATGCATGAGTTAGAAATGTTAATCCCATTTATGTTTCTGAATTAAAACATCATATAAAATTCTATTCTTACATAGACAATATTATTTTGATTTATTTGTTAACATACAAATGCGGAGTGTAGTCGTTAATATGAGTCATAAATTGCTGTACTGCAGGCCTCCATGTCAGGCATTTCAGGATGTCATGTAACCTTTAGCAAAATTATACCTGTCAGCTTTTTTCATCTGTATGCTGAGTACCGAAAACCCACAATGCACCTCAACAGACCCATGTGTCATGTTTAAAGAGCTGCTTCTGGGCCTCCTGATTGAAAGTATTGTTCCGTGATCAAACAAGGACTGCGAGTGCTTAATAACATAAGGGATTTCAAGCTGAAGTATTTGGAAAATGGAAACGTGACACACCTCACCGCTACCCTGTGCACACGTTTTGTTCTGATCAGAATCAGCACCAATCACTTTCTGTAATGATGCTGAATTTAATCTGGGAATTGCAGTTTGAATGAATGGTGGGGAATCCATTTGTGAGAACAACAAAATGCCATTTAGTACCTTAAATTATATTGTGCAAAAACAGACTTATCCGACCTCCTGTATAGCAAACAGGGGCCACAGCCATACATCACATGTTCAGTTCCTTTTGCAAGGTTATTACCTTGAAGGCCTTTAATAGAGTGCCCTTACCAAGTAGATGCAGTACATAAGTATTCCAATTCTCTCTAGTGATGTATATTTTGTCCTGTTTTGAAATTACTGGCAAAAATGTTACATATTTGAGGCACTTTGGTGGCACATAATTTTTGAATGCATCGATCTGCTAATTGTCTGTTACTTATAATCCATGATACACAACAGATGCAGTGCCAGTTATAATGTTAACGGCAATGAGAGGAAAAGATTCAATGCAATTATGAAAAAAAGTCTGACAACAAAAAGAAACCATCTGTATTGTGTGTTAATTAAATTCTTTGTCACTAAAATTCTTTACCATTAGATGGCACAATTGATGCCTTTGGACAAAAATATTAGGAATAATAATAAATATTCCTCCAAGTTACTGTAACCTTTCTACCTGATGGAAGGTTAAGACCTGCCTACCTCATGCTTTTACCTTCAGTGATACTGCATAATAGGCCTTTCAAACCCCGTGACTTACACGGTCAATAGTGAAAATTCACTGCACAGGGCTTACATTGTTCCTGTATTCGACGTGTAAACCCATCTTCATGCGCAGCCTGGTTTATATACCTTACTGTATATCCAAGTTTATGTAACAATGATAACTGCATGAGTACTGCAAAGATTTTTTTTTGTGTCATTGTCCTGATCTTGATTGTGTTTGTAAACAAAGTGTAGCGATCTCTATTAAAATATGGCTAGAGGCAACACTATACATAATCTGCTTGTGTGTGGACACTTCATTTCTGCCCATATAGATGCATTAAATATTTGCATGAATTAATGTGTTGGTATTGTTCAAAGGACGCCTGTCCCTTAGGGACAGTGTTGTATGTTAGGAAAGTAAGACATTTTTAACACACACACACACACACACACGCACTGTATATATATAATTACTGTCACTCACTGAAATGTTAATTATCTCAAAAATTGATGTGGCTCATTTCCAGTATTAATTATATTTCTTATATACTGTGCACGACTGCTATCAGAAATTTCTGGAAAACTCTTAAAGTGAAATTGAATGCAAGTAATTCCGCTTTAGGCTTTCATCGTTTAATCTACCCTATTAAAAAATATGTTCGCTGGTAAGTGCAGTCATAGAAAGTCTGTGTTTTCAAATATTATATTAGCAGTAGTTTGCAAGTAAGAACGTACATTTAAAATAAATAAAAAGGATATTAAAACATAATGAATCATATCATTACGTACACGATCTTATGAGAAACTCTAAAAATTCTTGTAACGTTTATATTTGTGTAGAGCACTGTCATCCATTAACTTGTACTCTAGCGTTGAGATGAGATATCCCTGCTGTTTCCAAGTCAGTTTTTGTGTCCAGTACATGTGGGAGTTCCAAGCAAAGGCTAGATATTGCATTGCCCATTTTAGATTTTATTGGCATGCCATCCAGGGTTTGCCCAGTGCTTCTGTTGGGAGGCTCCTCCAAGCTCGCTGTTCCCGGTCCTGGATTAGCAGTGTAGAAGGTGAATACATACATGGATAATAGAAAAATCCAAATAATTAAGTGTATAATTGTGAATTTCATTTTTTTGAGTGCACTCTTTAGAGACAATATTGAATTTCTTCAAATGATGTGAAATGTCTGAGGTGAGCTATATATATTTTTATTAAAGAAGTTTTTCAGACAGAATGATCTGTGCATAATCAAGCATCAAGAATGAGTCAAGCTCATGTATTTTTGTCGAAAGGGAGGCTTTTATCAACCATATTTTTCTCTTACATCTTAAAGGAGAATTCATGTGGGAGTTTCACATGGCTAAACAAATAAGCAGAATCTTTGCTCTGTCTGGACTTCTGACCAACAGGGAATGCATTTATAAAAACCGAGTCCGAGGAATGATACATTGCCTGCCCATTTATTTGTCATGTAATTAAATAATAATGTTGTTTTACTGAATACATTTTTCAGCATTTACGGTACGGGGGCAAAACATCTGAGACCAAATTTAGGATTTTCTTGATGTAATTCTGGAAATAAATAAAGGTTTAAGATGGGCTAATGTATAGCAACACTTCCTAGTTAATCACTAGAAAAATAGTCTTATTTATGGATTAATCCAAGTTTGAGATTTATGGCAGCGACAGAAGGGTTTATGTATGGAAGCAAAGAGGCGAGAGATTGATACCACAGTGTATCAAAGCAACAGTGAAACACAATGGTGGGAATATTTAAATCTGGGGGTGTTTTGCCTAATCTAGTGTTGGACACCTACACTGATTTGACTACACCCTGAAAAGGAAACATGCAGCTCCATTCTTCAGAGACATGCTACAGTATATCCTCTGTGTTGGATCTTTGTGAAGATGGATTAATACTGCAGCCGGATGAAGACCCCAAACATAAACTGCACTTAATAGTCAGTAGCATGCATATAGTACATGTAAGGTGGATTCCTACAAGAATCTTCCTGCGATGGGAGACCCTCTGTGAGAGTACCTGTGGTTGAATTGACAGAAACAGCCATGTGACACACCTGGAAGCGATTAACCGGTTTACTGATAAAGTTTTGAGTGACAAATGGGAGCCAGCTGGGGGTGGGGCTAACACAGCTCAATGTCAAAAATCAATAAACAGGTCTAGTGAGAAAATCTGGGATCGCGCCGTCGGGGAAATGAAAAGGAACCAAATCGATAAGTTGTGCTTCTTGAGACCAGTGGGGTGTACTAAGGAGTGAGTTTACTTGCTTAGCAAGGTTTCTTGAGGCTTCCTTACTGAGTTTTGGTTACTACAAATGGTATCTCACATAGTAACATTTACCACTGATTGCAGCGGGGTTAGTTAACCCAACTTACTGACTTAATCAAATTAACTCTGAATATGTAAAACTCGTTTTGCAGTGCACACCACAGCTCATGGAAACATTGAAAGCCAGTATCTCCAAATAACAGTTAGCACAATTTTGCTGTGTAGCAAGTGTCTTTTCTTAGTGATGGGACAAATGAGGCTTCAAAACCCGCGGTGAATGAGTGTATCCTGAACTACCAATTAATGCTGGCAATACCATTGATCGATTTGGCCAGCGATGCTGTCACCAGCATTGATTTGTAGTTTGAAATACATCCACCCTCCCAGGGTTTTGAAGCCTCATCTGTCCCATCGCTATCATTTCTTTCTTGTACATATTTCATATCTGAGAACTACAGCCCCCGCCCCCCCCCCCCCCCACCCCCCCCCCCCCACCCCCGCGAAACGAACAAAACACCCAAACAACCCACAGCTATTTCAATATCACCCTTACTCCGCAACAACAAACACACA
>JAACJT020000165.1:0-21495 GCA_009936485.2 Gymnarchus niloticus | reverse complement strand
AGGGGACGGCAGAAGATGAGATGGATAGACAGTGTAGTGGAAGCAATGAACACGAGTTTGGGCAGGCTTTGAGAGGCAGTGGAGGACAGGGCGGCCTGGGGTGCTGTGGTCCATGGAGTCGCGACGAGTCGGACAACAACTAAACAACAACAACAAAGGTCAGTTTGACAGAAGTACCCTTGGAACACGTGCATCAACAATCCACGGAAACTGTACAAGTGGGTTACCCCGCTACTGTTCGATAAGAAAAATCTATGGAGGAAAATGTTTTAGGGAGCTATTGATCATGACATTCACGATTGATCCTCGTCCCGCCTGAGCATTAAAGGTGGCCCATTATTTTATCTCATGAGATTATGCTTCATTGTTCTAGACTATTATGGTACACAACCCAAGTGTGCTTTTAACCAAGGGATCAGTTTCATGTTTCATTTGGTCACTTTAGCTGCTTTCAGGTTTTCCGTCAACAAAAGAACGGCATTAAACATTCAGGCGAGACTTGTTTTCACTACGTGCCGACTGCTCCGCTGTAATTGTATGAAACTTTGTGGGGGGGGGGGGTTTCTGTTTCTTCAGCTATTTGATCACCTAATGAAGCACCTTGTTTACAGCAAAAGATAGCATCACCTTGTCAGCCTGATAGATCTGGCTCAACAAAGCTGCCTTGCAAGTCAAGAGTCATTGATTAAAAGAGCTAAAAGATTTGCTTTTAACAAACTGGCAGCCTTTCTGAAGATACCACCATTCCAACAGTAGCAGTGCCTTCTCAGACAAAGACCCTATAATGGATTAGCTGTTTATAACTGATTTATGTCAGAAGTGTTCAACTGACCTTCCCTGAGGGGGGGAAAAAAAAAAAAATCTAGTCCAACCAGTAAATTAAATTTCAACTTATTTAGCTTTAATTTAAGGAAGTGCTACTACTGTGTCGGAAAGGATTCAAACTGGCGGTCTTACTGCAGCTGTGAAAAAGATGGACTGACATGGAATCACTGATGCAGCACTCGTCAGCTTCAAAAGCGAGCAGAACTGGGTAAATCCACGCAGCCGGCCCCCCAAATTGTAGAGTAATTAGAATGCAATGAAAAAGTGTAATGAAATGCTAATTTAGTACCAATTCTCCCTAGGCATAATTACACAATTTTCTTCCTTTTTTTACATTATTCAATTTACAAGTGTTTTAAAGGACACGAGAAACCACTTGAATATGTGCGAGTGTGCGTGTGTGTGTATATGTATTTATGTCCACTTATCGTATACTGCAATGGGCCTCTAATGTACTGCAGCTTAATTAGTGAACTGAATAAAATTATGCAAATTATTTAGCGAAATCATCAGATCGAAAGATTCCAAAAACTTATCTGCAGCTGTAATTCATACCAACGGGCTATTTTGTCACACTTGCGTACATCGGAATAAGCTTTGGTGTAATGGAATCACAGTCATGTGACCAATCTTGGCTGACAGCGCTAAAACAAATCAACAGTTTGGCGCTACAGTCATTCGTCACTTTCAGATGCGTTCTGCCATGCTGTTTCAGTGGATGAACATATTTAAAGCTAAGCTCAGGAAAAGGCTGGAACAGCACTGAAAACATCTGCATATTTATTGTTATACATTACCAGGGAGGCTTAACAAATCCTCTAGTTAAACCTGAATTTTCAATGAAGAAATTCAAGGAGATTTGGGAAATTGGTTTTCAGTTTTTGTCCAATCAGAATTCAGGATTAACTACAGTATATATTAAACCTGCTTTGTGGAACACCTCGCTGATCAGTTCATTTCTAGACATACACACCTTATTTACAAATCATGAATGGTCTTGAATTTTTTTTTTTTTTTCTCACAAAATATGTGATTGCAACTGCTAGCCAATTAGCATAGTCTAATTTGGATTTTTTTTTTAAGTTAAATATCTTAATATTCACAGGCCCCTCCAGGGACATGAACCAACTAAACCAGCAACTCCATGTCATTAACCACTATGGCCATCGCTACCACCTGCTCACCTAAAAGGACAGCCAGGTGAGAATCGGATTTCTAAAGCTGCGTCAAATGAAAGTCACTGCAAGTTAACCGCATTTTGGGAAAGGCAGCACAAGCGCCAAACTCAACAATATGATCAACATTAACATGGTTCGATTACCTGTCTTGCAAATTAGCTTTGACCTGAAAAAAAAAAAAGTCGACGTCTTGTTTTAAGGTTGATCGCAACAATACAAGACCTAAAAAGCCCTCCTCAGGCACAGTGTGAATTAAATGCTACATGGTTTGGGGATAATTACTAATGATGAATGTTCATGTCATTATCATAGCAGAAACTCAATAATGTCTTAGTTTTGAATACGTTAAGGAAATGCATTGTTGCCGTTCGCCCACCTGACCCGATGTCGAATCGGTACATGTGCTGTTTGCTAAAAGATAATATGCTGGAATTATCTGAACATCTTTTGAAATGTGAAGAGGATATTGTTTTGTTTCATCAGACAAGGTTTGTACTTTCATGCCTTTGTTTAACACAATGCTTATATTCATTGTTTGTTACTCAGGACTACACTCCTCACTTTGAACAAATGATTTAAATTACCTCAGATGTCATCCGTTTTGAGTGAGTACAACATCATCATTATTATTATTATTATTATTATTATCATTATTTGTTTAACACATAAATCTTACATGTATACCAATGGCTATTAAACTTCATACATGCCTGCATAGAGCAAGTGATACTTAGGCTATATCCAAATTCTTTTTAGTTTACCTTCTCCACTGATTTCCTGTCCTCCTGAACAGGAAAAACTTGCAAATTTCAGATGTTAAAAACTGTCCCAAAACCTTAAGATACGAGTGTAGGAAGCCAAATTTTCCTTCAGATGTCTCCTTCTGTGGGGGCATGATGAAGGATTCACAAGCGTAGAGAAGAGAATGGCATCAGCACAGGACGCTCATGAATCATGAAGGATAAGTCATTGCACATAACCGTTGCACCATTTCCATATAAAGAGCATTCACTTATCTTTAGGATGTCCCAATTCACCCATTTATTTCTCCTTTACTAGTGCCCTCCCCTCATTTTCTCTCCTCGTCTCCTCCGTGAACCTTGAACGACGTTGGACAATGAGACAAGGAGAGGAAAAAATGAGTGGAGGAGATGAAGTAAGGAGGTGAGATGCAACCTCAGTGAATAGAGAATGTGAGAAGGGTCGGATTTTAGCACTTGATTGGGTGAGTCTGCCAATGTAGTGGGTCAGACATGAAAGAAACCAAAAGTACATTTATTTCCAGCCCAAATAACAACATCAACAACCCATTACAATTGTGAGAGCAACAGATACTGAAACACTGGAATTCACGCTGGAATGCTGAAATAATGCCATTTACTTCGGTTTACATTTACTGTACATAATCTCCTTGATATCATCATTTCAGAAGTGCTTGACAGCAACAGCACAAGTAAACTTGAATCAAAAGACTTAACGACATCACAAACAGACACAAAAGCTCTTAACAATACTTAGTGTTAGGTTTCGGTGAGTGAAAAAATACTGGAAGCGATCAACGTGAAGGAACCCGTTATAAAAAAAAAAACACGATCGGCTCGAGGTCAGCTGATTGAAAGCCCCACATCACTAACAATACAAAAAAAGGATACTGCTGTCACTTGTAATCCATCCATCCATCATTTTTCCATAGCCTAGCCTTTCCAAGGAAGCAAGTGCCACCAGGCAAGGGATACCGTAGAGGGGACACCATACAGTTCATGTAACTCTTTGGATTTCTTCAGAGCAATCTTTGGTCCAGTTTAATCTGTCACAGCTCAGGTTAAGAAAGCTTGAACTGGAAGATCATGCAGGCCTTGGTCATGTGTTTTAGGAATAGGTACTAAAAACTGTCCCCAGTGCTGATTTATATTCTTTTCTAAGCTCTGAATTTCATTGACCTTTAAAGAGTATCAGAACAAAGTGGTTTCGAAAAATCCAAATTGTCCGAAGCAAAGTGTGAAATTCTATAATGTCGGACTTCTATATTTAATGCACAGAATTTTTGAGCCAACATATGTACCGGTTTTACAAATATAGACGTGCCATTATAATTTCCTAAAACCATACAGCATCCGATTAAGAGGACTATAAACCAATGCTATTCGAAACTCATTTCAGACATTTTAAATTTTGGTACTGAAGGGTCAGTAGGTTCTTTACACTCTCCATGCTAAGCAGACAGTGACGAACCTTCATAACCGTAAATCTACTTTAGCTGTAGGAGGAACCCCTGGCTTACATTTCCTAATGGTTTCCAGTGACTTAGTTCAGAGAAGTGCATCTGTCCTGGTATAATCATGAAGCTTGGTAATTGAATCAGAATATCTTTATTGTCATTGTAACGGGTACAACGAAATTAAGTGTCAATTGCAATTGCATGCTCAAACCAGAAACAGGAGACATTAAGTCCTTTACATCCACTAATACATGGCGCTTTGGTATATCGATTCAGTTTGCATTAACCAAGAACAGTTTGTTAAAGCACATTATAATATTATTTTGCAACATAGTAGCTTCGAAAGGGCACACTACCTTTGGGTGTATATAAGTCTATGTTCAGTTTTTCTCTCTAACTCCCTTGAAATGGATAGTTTAAATCTTGTTTCCCAGTGTTGCAGGATCCTTTTCAAAGCACTACGGACAAAACAAATGATATGATTATGGTAATAACTAATTTTTCAATGTAGTATGTTTGTCACGATATTTGTTACAGCACAAATGATGTGCTGGGGTCACGTATTTCCGAGTGAACAACCAAGTCAGAAACTGGAGTCTTAATGCAAAGAAATGCAAATGCATTGCCGCTGCGTCGTGCTGAGAGAACTGCAGGAAGCTGTCAGTGATGACCCGCATGGAGAGACAGACTGTAGAGAAAGGTTACCCGTCGGCATGTCGAGACAGAAAAGCTGGTGTGAAGCTAGGGTCTGCAGATGTCAAGCAATCCAGGTAAAACTGCACACAAAGTCCTGACACCAGTGAACAGGTACTCAACACTCCAAAAACGCTCCGTTTGTTTTCTTCTGTTACCCTGAGATTGTGTAGATTAAAAGAATTTCAAGCCAGTTTTCTAAGTCAATGTTTTGTTATTATCATGCAGCTAACATTAGTAATGAGATGATGCAAGATGCCCTCCAATAGACTGGCATTCAATTTAAGGGATACTCCATCCATTTGTGTAGTTTAAAATCACAACGTCTTTCAATACTTTAACTGGACATTTTATGATAGTCCACATGTACTCCATGTAATAAGGGCATGGTAGTGCTATATTAATGGAGAAAAAAAAAAGTGTATGACGTTCTTGTGCAGATTAAAATAGATAAAAAAAATTGCATGTCAGCAGTAGCTATAAGAATGGATTACTGTAATTATTAAATATTAGATATGTTAATTAATCACAAAAGAACATCCCACCCAGGGTGTACCCCTGTCTTGCAAAATATGCTGTTTGGGAAAACCTCTTACTCCCCCTGCAACCCTGAACAGGATAAGGGATAAGAGGGTGGTTGAGAGGGTGGATGGATGGATGGATAATCACTTAGGAATAGTTCTGTACAAGCAGGAAATGATTTGCATTCAGGTAAAAGGCACAATTCCAGTATGTCACTAAAAGTATGTGTCAATTTATTAATTCATCTTTTCTCTGATATGCAACCCTGAATGTGATTTAAACATTCTGACCTGTTGCTTTCTGTAGTATTGTCATAAGTCAAATTTATCATATAGTGGAGTTTTGCCATTTGCCAGTGTGACATTTTATGCAAAAATATTGATACCCTTCCCTGCCCATAATTTAAAATCCAAACAATTTGTCCTGGGAGGGAAAAAAAAGTTGTTACCTGAGGCAGATAATGAAGGGAAATCAGTCAGGTTATTCAGTACTGTGACAGAGTTAACAGATGCTTTACCTCACCGCAAAGCCTTTGAGGCTTGAAGATGTGGGAAAAAATGTACATTTATCAAATATTTAATCTAGTGTGAGACAGAACACGCAACAAAAAAAAAAACATGTACACTTTAAGTACATTCAAACAAAATATAAACATTAGCATGCTCCTGCCTTGGAATCTTCTCCAGACATGAAACAACACTTGAGAGGACTCGCGAGATCTGTTTTCCATCTCATTCACCCACCGGATACATTTTAACGTAGAGATAGCATGCCTCATAATCAGGTGAGGAATGTGTAGAAGGAGAAGACAGGTGTGGCAAAGAGTGCCCATTTGTTGGGCATGAAATCAGTGGTTTGTAGCATTTGTACTGAAATAAGGTACATGTGCATAAGTGTCTAGATAAAGAAATTCACCAGTCTGGCCAGCATAGTAGGAAGATACGAGTATTAGATTGCAAATACAAAAAGCATGAATGATGATTAAAAGTTTAGAATGTGCACCAGGCAAAAAAAAGCTGAAGGTGAACTGTGTCTACACAATGTGTCTGGTGAATATCCATACTTGTGCTTCATGTCAAGACACCCTATTGAACTTCTCTGATGAAAGCTTCATGCTTTGAATAAGGTGGCAGACATGCATGGCCCTCTGTGATGTGAGAAGCCGGCAAATAGTTTTTTTGCTCAAAAGACATGACATTGTTATGCAGTTTGGTTTATCGTGGTGAAGTTCTTCGCTATACTGTAGCAATGCATTTGCCCAGTAATCGTCGTACACATCAAGAAGAGAGTGGTATTGGAAAACTTCAGGACCAAGACTGTTAGAGTTCCATTGTTCATTTTCAGTTTTTAGTTTCACCTTTTGTCCGTATGATGTAGAACATCATAAAAGACATGCCTAAAGATTTCTAGAATACTGTGCGTTGTAAAGTTACCTGACAATCTATTTCCCGCCTCCTTTTGGCCTTGATGTTTTAGTATAACAGGATATCAAAACACACAACGCATCTCATTTGCAGATTATTAACAGAAGGGATCGGATCGGCAAAGAAGAAAACGCTTTTATTTACTGACTCTCACTTAACGGCCGTGGTAATGGTACACTATTTGTCCTACGCTGCGACTGTAACAATGACCTTGAAGCTCTGAAACACCTCTCAAAATGCATGGGGAGAATTTAAAAGTGTTGGTTTTTACATTATCACCCGTCGGTGTTATTAATGCCCGGCATGTAGCATCTGTGTCAGTGAATCTTTTTACTATTTTTATAATCAAAAACTCCTAGAATTGTTTTTTTTTTCCTTTTTTTTTTTCAATTCGCCCCAGTCTGCGATGCCCAATTAATCCTCTCGCAGGTCTCCAAAATATGCATGCCAGCTCAGGAGGGGCACCTGCTAGTCCAGACACCTTCCCATCTGACGCACTTGCTGTCAGCCACCTGCTTCTTACTCATTGCGCAGGGCACCAGCCCTTACAAGAACGGACTCCCGTTACCCCACCTGTTCACCCAACAGGAGTAGTTACCGCAACAAGAGGAGCCCGTCATCTAACATCCGACAGAACCACTGTGTGCCCCTCGCCACACTGATCTGTAGAAATCTCTGACCGCCATGCCGCTAAGGAGGATCCCGCGGCTGTTTTGCAGGTTGCAAAACAAACACTTCCTGCATACGAACTCAGTCATACATAAGTCCATTTTTATTTATCTATCAATTCAGACATCAGCTATGTAGGGAGCTTTGTAGCTCAGGAACAAGGGACCATGTTCAGTGCACTGCACAATTAAATCAGAGGTGGGAGAAATAGGATAATCCCCATAATGCAAAGCGCTAGTAAGAAAAAGAATGAATGGCAAACATCTGTCCTGTTTTAAGCTTAGTGGACTGGGAAATCCCATGAATAGCCATGGATTCAGATGACTTTTTCAAAAACTTTCATGCATTATTTAGCACTCCTTATTGAGTCTCATGTATGAGACTGTTTAAAAAAGAACCGTAAGGCTTTCTCCAGTACATGTACCAAGACTGATGCCTTTAGCGTCATACAGACAGGAAGCAAACATTCAATTTTACCATGATACTGTTGGAGTAAACAGAATATAATCACATACGTTTGTATTTCTAGCCTTGTTAGAAATACAAATAGAATACTTGTCTAACCTAACTCGTACCCAGCCCTAATCTTAACCATAAGTATCCCAATAAAATACGACGTTTGGCTTTTTTGGTTTTTTGATTGCATTCACAGATTTTGATAAAATTGAGTTTTCTCTTCTGGCAACATGACAAATGTCTCCACAACGTAATATAAATATGGTTCACACACACACACACACACACACACACACACACACACACGCACCTGTAATGATAAATATGTGTGTATATATTAACAAAAATAATAAACACAATTAATACAGTTAAAAAGCTGTAAAAGCCATCTACTTAATAAGATGTGAATTCTGTGAATTCATGCTTATTAATTCTTTAAAATGAAGCTTGCAGCTCAACAAAAACAATGCATCTTAAAGAAACCTATAAATTACCCAGACATCTAAGACTTCCCTTTTTTCATTAAATCCTCTCTAAAAAAGACAGTCACTAATCTAAAAATAAACTTCCAATTTGTACTCGCTGGGTTGATTTCCTCAGAGCCTTAGAACTTAATACTTTTGCTAAGTTTTTTTTTTTTTTTCCTGGTACATGACAGTGACAGAGAAATACTTAAGTATTCTATTCCAGGTTGCATTTCAACGTCTCCATCTTACATCAGACTTAATCCACCGGAATTAAAAAAGTAAGTGTCACAGCTGGAGAATCAAAGTGCAAATTCCCACTGCTGCTGTAATTTGGAGAAGCAGTGAAAGACAATGAAGCTCTGCTGTGGTTTGATAAGGACCCTCCCGCTTACTAGGTGTGTTCCAGGAAAAGTGTGAACCACAAAACATTGTTTCAAATACTGTGTTTATCATTGCACTCCTTTCCTCTTATCCGACCGTATCCTCCATCGTGAAAGAAGCAGCCAGCACTTATTAGACAGGGTAAGTGTTCCCTGGAGCTCCAGATGCAAGAATGATGTTTGCCCAAAATCAAAAGTACATCATAGACGTCACCTACGGGAGACTTTCAGAAATGATGTTGAATCTGGCATACGTATCTGCATGATATTGACTGGATCCTAGCCGTTAATTAACTGACAAATTAAAATATGCTAAAAAGCTTCAGCTGTGCTACCCATGCAGAATATAAACACTTTTTATTCTCAAAATAGATTTTCTGCTTATTGCTTAACATAATTATAATGTCGTGTTTGAATGGTAAAAACAAAATATATTAAACTCATGAGGGCCAAAACATTAATGTCACAGGCCAATTGCTGTAATATTATAGAATAGAAAGAAATTGTAACTTTTTATAAAGTCAGTAATTTATCCGGGAATATTAAATTCGTCTTGTCCTTCAAAGAAAAAGCACACGAAATCCCAAATTCAACGCACGACGGACCACTTTTGACATTTCTGTCCCTTTGGGTGATGGGGGTGACTCAGCAGAATAAAAATTAAACAAGAAATGCAAAGAAAGTGCTTGGTCAGAAAAACTGCCGGCCGCATCACAAAACATACACGATAATTATGAGCCTGGACCGCAGACATATTCATTGCTGCAGTTAAGAATGTCAAGGTTACGCAGAGGACCCTGACACCAGACCTTATGTTACCAGACCTGCTGTTATAATGAGCTCATTACGACTGAAGATGTCATTCTCTGCAGTCAATCATGTTCGCATCCTGTGTGAAGGATACATATTTGTGCGTCTTGAAGATCGAAAGGTTACAGTCCTCCTTGAGCCATATCCCATAAGTTGTTCCGAGATATCATTAGAAATGGGAAGACAATGGGAGAGACAGGGGAAAGCGAGTTTAATTAATTTTTACTGCAACAATACATATCAGGCCCCAAGAAAATTAACAAATAAAAAAAAAATACACACATGGATCATCCTGCTACTACGGCACGAGTCGCACTGTTCCGTGTGATTATATTATATTCCTATAAGTTATATATTAAATACTATTTACGGTACCAAAAAAACAGTACAAGTTATACCATGACCCACCACAATTCTGGATAAGCCCTGTAGAAGGCGGATGGACTGACACCACAAACCACCAAGTTAGCAATTTTTCATCGTCAGATATGTAATCCTGCATTTTTTTTCCCCCATTTTTTGTGTGCACTGTAATGGACTGCCATCCCATCTAAGGTGATCCTGCCTGTCCTCTGTGTGTGCTGGGAACCCAGATCACCATGACGCTGGATTGGATGAATGGTTACACGTGATGATGCATACACTGAGGCTGAGGCCCCTTTAACAATTCATATTCAATGCAGACAGTGTGAAGATGAGTTTTTTATCATTGTATTGGCATTGAATTCCGGATTGGATATCAAATGCTCCTTTGAGTGAGTGAGTTACTTTGACTCCGAACTGGTATTGGTTCAGAACTCAAAGTTGGAGTGCTGCTTTAATGGTCTGGTCCAAAACGGAATCCCTGATAGAAGTCAGGAATTCTTTGAACCTCTTTAAAAGTGTTTTTCTTTAGTATGCCATTTGTGTGTTGTTTTCTGGTTACTATGAATATTGATACTTCTCACTTTCGTGTATAATTTGCTCTCCCCCGTGTATAATTTTTACAGGGCATACATTGGACATTACCACTCGGTAATATGCCGTTGCTCCACAATGGAGCCGATTGCTGAAAGCTATTGTACTGAAGCGACGATCATCTCAGGTGGCTGTGTTACTTCTAAATTGTACATTGTGGACCGTGGTCCTGTCTCATATGTATCTGCTATGCTGGAATTCATTTTACAACCTTGAGCAGTAAGAATTGTAGCTCCTTGAGCATTAAAACTACAGGATAAACACTGACCTACAACAGATATATAGAGATATTTCTCTAGCCTGAACACAGAGCAGTAACACAATCAGGTTGTGATATATGTGTATAAGGGAATCCTCCATACCAGTGGATGGCGCACTCCACCTTGGGTTTATGTGTTAGAGTGCGTACAAGGCGGCAGAACGAGTTTCATAAATGGATACAGCAAGTCACGTCGTCTACGAGTGTCTTCTTTAATTCAAATCATTTCATCCAAAGTACAAACATATGAAACAGGTGCTGTTGGCCAGTCTAGCTGATCAATTCTTTGCCTCCTGGACAGGGAAGGCATAGAAGGCAGCAAGAACATGTTTTTTGCATCATTTTCAAATCAACGGTCAAGAATATCGCACCATGACGAATTACACATGTACAGAATTTCATGTACGGTCATCTTGCTAGTGCTGGTCTACTTCCACCATGGGAACCTAGGCCATATTTGGGAAAACGGCATTTTAGTCATCCGAAAGCTACTCAAGACCAAACTTCACAAAAATCAGTCATAGATTATAGACACTTTTGCATAACTTTGCTTCTCAAAGGGATCTCAGAAAAAAAGGAGACGGCTGTATTGAATTGGATGAAATAATAGCTCTGCTAACTGGAAAGGCCGAAATACCAAGTTAGTGGACAAACACTAACATTGTTCATGAGTCTGCTAGGCCAGGCCTGGTTGTTTTGCAAAGTAATAACTTAGTTACCGTACATTCCTGAACATGAGAAGGCGTGAGGAGTGTTGATTTGTCTTGAGTGTGAACAGACACATTACCAAACAAACATCGCCATGCTCGTCCAAAACAGAAAAGATCCCCAGGATTTGGCTGTTTATTATATGACCATTAACACGTGCAAAGAACTACAATATAGCAGGGGGCCTTTGAGCGCATGTAATATATGAATCATGAAAAAAAAAAAAAAACGTGAGTCAAACATAAGGCATTACTGGGGCTTAGAGATGAGATTAGTCACTCTGTTTAATTCAAATGGTGTTTTAGAAGTCTAATTTATGAAATTAAATGAAAGGGTAAGTATTAAGTGTCAGCATGCAAACATATCATCCTCAAACACTGTATACCTCTACCTTTTAAGTTTAAATCTATATAAATAATCACTATATATTGATTAACTCTCTGTCATTTTGTTTACTCTTGAATCATAGCCATTTATGGTTTAAACTTGCAATAAAGTAAATATAAATTCAGGCAAACATATTTGAATGTTGTTGGTTAATCAGACTGTTGAATGAAACAGTGACATATTGTAAGTTTCACATAATTACAAGACACAGATTTCAAACAAATTGACACTTTACAGCATCTCATTAGAGTTGCCATCTGATGCCTCCATGTCTGAACTCAGGTGGACGCAGAGGAAGATGGAGGTGGGAGTGGGGGTGTGTTTTCAAGTGTGCTATAAGCCATTTCTGTCTGCGGTACAAGTAATCAGCAAGTCTGGGGGACCATGGAGAGCCCCTGCATGTCATACAATTTAACTGAGCTCATGGCTGAAGAATAAACTTTTTACAGTTTCTCATTCCTTTGAAACATAACTTATTTGTGTTCCCAGAAATCAAGAGTTACACTCCCCCTAGAGAGCACCCTGCCTCCTGCTCCTCCTCTTCCTTCTTGGATAGGCGCCCTGCCCCCCATCCTCAGACTATCGAAACTGTAATGCTTTGTTACAGTCAGGCCATACAGGTTTAACATTCATATCCGTGGTAAACGACACACATGCACTGTACCTGAGCAAGGTTTAATACCTTGGTATTGTCATGAGGTGACCTTTTGGTTTCTGTACTGAGCCCTGAAGAAAACATCTCATGGGAGATCATTGTAGCATCTTGCATTTTGGCATCAGAACACTTTGCCTGAGTTTTGTAAATCCTCTTACCGTTGTCCCCTTCCGTAATCTGAGCAATTTTACAATTGTCTTGGTTTTACCAGAATATTAACCAAAAAAAGTTCAGAAATAAATATTTGATTATAGATATGGACTTCAACTTGAGATATCTATTGACCTGCAGCTGGCTATGGGCAATCCCTAGATCCTACGCCAGGCAACCCAGGGCGCAAGACTGGGGTACACCCTGAAAGGGACCATGCTATACCGGGGCACAAGGCTGGGGTACACCCTGAAAGGGACCACGCTATACCGGGGCACAAGGCTGGGGTACACCCTGGATGGGATGCCAGTAAAAAAAGCTGTGTTCACCTAGCAATTGACTACATTAAAAGTTTATTTTAAATTCTAAGTTTTTTTGTAATAATTCAGCTTTTTTGGCCATTAAGGCTAGACTAGGGTTTGATTTTCTCTGGTTTCAGTACTTCCACTATTACTCATAGATTGTTTTGCTTAGCCAGTTTATCTGGATTATTGGAACAGCTGCATGTGAAACAAAAACCGTCCAAGCAATTGTTAATTTTACATATTTAATTAGATTAATACGTGGCATTCACCATTTAGGTCCCTAGTCAATTTTAACTTCTACCACGTCACTAACAACTAACTTAACATTGTATTTCATTTGAAAAATCATAGATACAGTAACCGTAAAATAGCATTGACTTTGAGAGGGAGCTTAGGACTGTTTATCCTTTCTCTAATGAACCAGCATCTGATTTGCTGCTTTGCTGTACACTTCAGGGACATGCAGTGTTATAGTTAGTTCTACAACGATAAAAATGATAGAAATACTACCTGAAGTATAAGGAGCGAGGTGGATACTGTTGAAGATACAGTTAAGACGAAAAACCTTCACTACACAGCACACAAAAATTGAAAGTTCAGAGTGCAAGCTGACTGTAACTCCAGGTTTAAAGCCTGCAAAATCTCCCATCTTGGAGTTATAGACAACATGGCTGAACGACCAGAATTTTCTGTGATTTTAAAATATAGTTTTTCTGGTGGAAATTTTGCATTATGTCCATCACAGCAGATATTAAGACATGCAGCATACAATGAACACACGTATGAAAATGAAAGAATTTTAGTTTCAGGGCTTTAGCAAGTCATTTTTGAAAAATATATTTTCAGCGATGCATCCTATGGAAGTGTAACAGACTATTAAAGAAATTGCCAGCACTCCAGCAGTCTCTCTTGAGCATTAAAGAGTGAACGATTTTAAAATATAATTTCCCCCTTTTATAGTATCACGTAACTTTGTTGCAGAGGAATTTATTTAATCTTGCCAGTCATACATATTTCATATCTGTGTGGACCGGAGGAGCTTTAGCCTGGACTCAACAGAAAAGAAAACTGGGATGCTTTTAACCTGGGTGAGATGGAAGTAACCACTCCCAGCTGCTGCAGCGCCACGGTCAAACCCCATCACAGAGCCTCTCTAAAGCCCTCCATTGTGCTAGTCTTTAGCATGTACTCCTAGGCATAGGAAGAACCCTGAGAGGGAGACTCATTTACATCTAAACCTTCTCGCATGCTGCAGATTCTACAACTAGGAGGCTCGGCCCTGGATGGAATTTTAATTGGTGAAACTTGCTTGCAGTTAGTAGTGAGAGTTTCGGTATTCAGGCATTATATAATTGATTTTTCATCAGTATAATGTCAGAGATCCTCATACCTCACGAGCAAATACAGAGAACCCAAATAAACAGAAGCAAATATTGGAATTGTCTTACACAATTATACAGAGCCAGAAGAG
The DNA here is from genome assembly GCA_009936485.2 of Gymnarchus niloticus. Lineage (NCBI taxonomy): Eukaryota > Metazoa > Chordata > Actinopteri > Osteoglossiformes > Gymnarchidae > Gymnarchus > Gymnarchus niloticus. The sequence continues at coordinate 6,961 of JAACJT020000165.1, read as the reverse complement.
CTATTACATGGCACACACAAAGCCATCAGTTCACTGCATATCTTTGGAATGTGGTCATAATAAATAATAATCGGTTAGAAGAGCAACGTGGGTGTAAATCCATCACAACATGGATATATCATTCTGACTGGATTTTAACCCACAGCTCTGTGGAGCTGTACTTCTAATTTATCAGAGCTGTTCAAGACAGTAAACGAACACTGTTTCCGCTACACAAATGGACCTTCTGCATACCGCGTCAAATTACATCATAATATTGAGCTGTATCCCTTTGATCCACATTGGATAGAGCGCTGTACAGTGTCCCATTCCGTATATTGTATTCGTGGAGTGTGGGCCAGTCAGAGAGTTCTGTCAATGAGCCCAGCAGAATTTATCCAATCGCGTTGCTGTTTATTGGTGGATCAGTGGAAGTGAGCACGAGTCTCGTAATATTTCCCAGGGCAGTCAGCATCTTTTATGATTTTTGCCCTCAAAGGACTGAGCACTCTTGCTTTTAGAGAGGGAGAAAGCACCAATGAACGTACAGGCACCTGAAGAAGAACTGCAAGGTCACACCAAAGACTTTGTTTACTAGGCATACATGGATGTCCCAGGAGAGAGAATCAGTTATAGGAGGCCACCTCTATAGCATCAGAAATTAGAAACAGCTCCTCAGGCTTCCTGTGGTTACAGATGGTCTTTATGTGCTTATGGGAAAGGTGAGAGCTGGAGTGCAACTATGCAGCGGTGTTCCTAGTATGGCTGTCTTAGGGGGTGTGGCTGGCTCACTGGGGGTTTAGGTTAGCTAACGGAAATCTGAATGGCAGAACTGTACAAAAACACAAAAAAAAATATCCATGACTATTCTTTCAAGTAATATCAGTAATATCAATGTCCCCACAACCCTGACCAGGACAAGCATTTGGAAACTGGATAAATGGATAGCATGTGTCTTAAGCGTTAAAGAAATTGAAGTGGATATGTTCCATTGAATTTCTAAATTCCATGATTTCACAACTTGCTGCAAATTTAAATAAAACTTCAATTTTTAACATGCCCTTTTTTCCTTGTCATTTCCGGGGAATTTCATACCCACACGGATCAGACTGAGAGAATACAATTTGGGGGAAAAGTGAGAATGAAAATGTCTATCAGCATCAAAAATTAAGAGCGCCAAGGAACATCCTGAGAAGATTGGCATCTGCGAGTTACACAAGTGTAAAGAAAAAAAGAAAAAGTAAAAAAAAAAAAATTGATATTGATACTTCTGTCCTAAATCACAAGTGTCTTTAAACCCTGGAAAAAAAATCACCATCTCTGTTCAGCCATCTGTAAATAAGTTTCAGTCCAACTCTTAACAACTTCTTAAAATCACAGCTTAAAAATATGAGACTAAAATAATGACACTGAAATCAAAATGTCTGGAAACACGAGCCCTATTAAAATTCAGAAAATTTGTTGACTTGCATGTTGAGAATTCACACTCAGACAGATTTTACTTGAATTTGAATTCATTCTTGGTGTTCATTGCTGATTATTCAACTTTCAGTATGACGCAGAGCTTATGGTGTATTTACGATATCTTTTGGGGGTGAATACTTATAAGAAATATGGTGGCCTGAGGAGTTTGCAAGGGAAACTTCAGATTAAATGATTGCAGCACAAAATTAGTAAAAAAAAAAAAAAAATTTACATATTTTATCTATCAATGTTGAAACCACTTATCCTGGTCAGGGTCATGAGCAGTCTACAGCCTACACCAGGCGACAAAGGGCACAAGGCTGGGATACACCCTAGATGGGATAACAGTCCATCATGGGGTACAAGGCTGGGGTATATGCTGGATGGGATGCCAGTCCATTACACACTCTTACTTAATGGGCAATTTAGAGAAGACATTTCATCCAACAAAGAGGAGGTTTTCGGATTCATTAGCCGACCCCTCGAGGTGTGACTCATGAATCATCTGTGCTAAACACTGAGCCGTCGTGCCACCAATACACTGTTTAAATTAGCCTGAGACAGCTTTTCTTTGTGAATGATCTTCATACTTGGCTGGCAAGGGAATCATTTTCACTTGTCTCTCATTTACAGTTAAATAACCTCTATCTCTAAATAAGGGGGGCATGGTAGCACACTTCAAGGATTGTGGGTTCGAATCCCACCTCCGCGCTATACATAAATTCGTGTATTCCTTTTCCTATTCGTCAATAGTTACGTACACAAGGCCACAACCTGAACGACCCTGCAAGCCCGGCCCACAAACCCCCTCCTGTCCCCTAGGCCAGTCCATCTGCATCTCCTTTCATCCCCCGCCGTTTTGGATGAAAATGGCAGTTTTCTTTTAGTGTCCATCCAGTTCGGACCCATTCCCTTATGCCCCAAAATGGAGACCTGGGTCAAAGACCCAGGCCAGTGTCGTAGTGGTCCTGGAATTGCTTCATAGGTACACTGCACTTGAGGATACTGACATGAATGCGACCTGCTTACTTTTGTTTAAATCAGCCTGCTAACTTTATGTGACAAGCAGCATCTGATTTGTACCATTATGTCTCTTTTCTCCTCCTTACCCGTGAAGGATAATGAGTACTTTATTCATTCCATGGGAAACTTGGTAGTTCTTGCATTTTTCCCCACCCATCTTGCTCACCAAGTTGAGAGCCAAGGGTCAGTGTGCAGGGTCAGCCAATACCTGGCACGTGTGGAGGAATTCACATTACGGGCCTTGCTCAAGGGCACAATGGTGATATGGACATGGTTGCCAGCGGCAGGAATTGAACCTGCAAGCGGTTGAGCATAAGTGCAGACCCATAACCCACAGAGCCACACCACCATGCAATCAAGACTTGTCTGTCCCAGATAAATGGATCGAATCATAGCTTACAGATCACAATTTTTGAATGTTGAGTTCAGCTGTGTAGTAATACGCAGGCAATAGAATTAAAGGTGGTTCTCGTGTGCATGGACTTAAACAGGAACGGATCGGGTGGTGAAAGCTGAATCACCCGGAACGTGCTATGTCTGATCTGTCTCACAGGCAACATGAAGGGCAAGCTCTTCATTTCCTTCACTCCAAGCATAACATAGTCCAAAATGCAACTCTAGATTCTAAGATTAGAAAGCCTTTGAGCATGTTGACGAAACTCGGTGTTTTTCAGACATTTTTGTTCATAGTTGACAATAAGGAAAGATGGAGTTCACCGTTTTTTTTTTTTTGGATCTCTCACTCTGACTCTCTCTTCCCTGTTGTTAGGTTGAATACGGAGTGCCAAAACACATAAACAAACGAAGCAAAGCAAAATCGTCACAAGGCAGACAAAACACAAAAACAAACGTCTAGGTATATTCTAATGACCACCTACTGTGAAGCTGCCTCACGCAGACAAACACTGCCTTTTCAAGTGTCCCGCATACGTCTTCTATATTCAATTATAAAAAGATTAGTCACTTCAGATTAATTAACACTGGTACAATCATCCTACTCCTTGTGGCAGTTAAAGGTTAATTTTACATACATTTGTTTCTAATTGCATGCCGTTTGGGCCCATGACCAGAATGGTCATGAAGCTGGCTGGCTGCCTGGATGGATGGATGGATATGTGAAGAGACACATGGACCTAGACTCTCAGTTTAATGCAATATATGATTTCAAATTGATGTTGGCATCAAAAAATGTTATAGGCTTTTCAAAATAACTAACTGAACGAACCCTTAAAATGTGTATTTTTCACAGTTTACTCTGTGATTTAAAATTTAAATTTTTAAAAAATTTTTTTAATTTATTTTTTTTTATATAAATTAAAATGTAACCATGCACAAAGTGAAAAAAAAAAAATGGCTGCATTTCAGCCGCAGATTCTGTTAAGTGAAGCTTCACCAAATTTGTCGATTCTCTGGTCTGCGGTGACCGGCCGCCATGGCTTTGAAAAGCTATTGATGGAGTACTTTCATCTAGCAGCCCAGGAAATTGAAAACACCTGTCAGTGAGCACAAAAATGAAATGTTAAAAATCCCCCAAAGTCACGTTTACGTCCAGTTTGGTTTCGTATGCCGTCCTGGTCTATTCCCTTTACCCGCTCACAAATCCAGAGTCTGTTCAGACACGTGCTATGCCTGCTGGAAAGAGTATCTGGCTCTTTTAATGCACAACAAGCTAGACCCACCATTCATTATTGTATAATATTTATCCTGGGGAGCAGAGGAGAAAACATGAAAATGACGGCACTTTCCCCGTCGTCCTGCGAGCCATCTACTTTGCGTTATTTGAAGAATGAGCTGAAACACACAACAGGTGCTTAGAATTCACTCAAGGTATTATTGGACAATATTTGCTCGTACTTTTAAAGATATTTATGATCGTAATGCAAAACAAAAGGGAATATAATCAGTGATTCTGATGTTGGGTATAAAGTAATAAGTAAGAGGTTTTCAGGAGGGAAATGCATGCAAATTTGTTTTTTTTTACAGCATATAACCTTAAATTAATGGCTCAAGCATATAATGCAAGCAAAGGATTCTGCATACAGTGCAGCTCCTTTAAAAGCTCCTAGTTTTCAATGTGCATCTGAACGTAGTGGACGATAAAGGTGATAAATGATCAGCAATTATCATTATTACTTATGTCAGTCTTTTACTGCACATTTTAGGCTTTAAAAATTTGTTTATTAAGTCATGTGGTCAAGAAGTAAAAAGGCTACAATGAAACCTCCGTTGTGCATGAGCATGCAATTGTATGCATCCCCCTACACATGTGCATGTGTATCTCCACCCACATGCATGCCTGGTCCCCTTGAGAGATCGCATTCAGACTTATTCCCCTGACATGTAGAACTCCCTGAGATTCCATCAACGGTCACACGGAGAGCTGTATCTTCATATTGTTGTGAGGAGTGATCTGTAATAATGCATAATGAAGGGAGAAGCACCAATGGTTGGCACATGGATTCGACTTTTACACTGTGGTGCGACCAACACCAGGCCGTTTGTCATGGTTCTCTGAAGCTGCAGTAAACATCAGTAGTCATGCCTCACCCCCCCCATCAAGGCTCCAGTGCGATCTGAAGTGAGATCCATGACCTCCAGTGCAGTTTTCAGGTTTGAAAGGAAGTCCACTAAGATTCAGCACAGTGATCCCACGGCAGGAGCAAATGTACTACACATAGACACACTTAAAAGGTCTGTGAGGCTTTCATGACCAAGTTTCAGTTTGCACTGCATTTTCGCATCGATACATAATAGGGTAGGGTATTCTTTACTCCCTGCAATAATAATAATTCTTAACAGATGACCTGTCCAGCTAAAGAGGCAATGGGACCCTTTCTGCTACTCTGCAACCGATTTCCAATTATAAAAATGTGCAATGACGCATTTTCCTCACATCTGTCTAGCCACTGATACGCAAATGACAAATGACTCTTCATCTTGACTTAGATTCTCCCTCATCAGCACCTTCGGCCTGGACGACCATCTACCACCTACACTCAGCCTGCCCAAAACCGATGTTCCCCTCAGCCCTTTTCTGTGGCTCCCCTCAACGGAAACTCACCATCGTTCTGGACACTGAAACTCCTGGAAAAATCAACAACTGTGCCATCATCAAAAACTGTCAAGAGACCATCCTCCCCGTGAAACAACACTGTCTACAGTCTTCCACGTTATCATCTCCCAGCATACCTCGGGAAGGCTTTCCGTGTCTCCCGCCTGCGAAAAACATATTAACTGTTCATTTCTTTCAGAAGACCTTCACCTGTCTTAACAGATCTTTATGTCATCTATAAATTCCACCTACATTTCTGAACACTCACAACTAGCTGTGTTTGGAGAATGAATCTGGGTGTGAATCTTCAATAAGGCTTGAAAATGAAAACATTAAAATTAGTGCAGAGGTAATGTTACTGCAATGAAAGTGTTCCAAGATCCAGAAACAAGTAGTTTGGATGATTCACACCAAGGAATGACAAGAGCCAAAATGTAATTTGAAAGTGAGGATCAAAACACGGTCTAGATGCAGAAACCAAATCAGGGCAACACGAATGCCAGGTTCAACTCACTTGCCACAAACAGGGTCAGAAGCACGAGGGAGAGTTATGAAACCGATGGGTGTCAAGCAGAACTATAGCACATGAAATAGTCAGAGACAGACCCAACGCCTCGGAATGGGCCTCATTCAGAGAAGGTGCTTATATCTCCCTTGGCTTGATTCAGGAATGAGAACCACTTGTCTACAATTCAGGTGAGGTGGGCCATAGACTAATTAGGCAATGCTGCAGACTTTGCGGTTCTCATAACGTCATACTGCAACTGAGACATTTCTGCAGTCAAAAAATATGAAGGATAAATTGCTTAAAAACATTCAGGAGGGTTACACAAAGGATAGTAAGGCTATAGACTATGCGGATACCTGCCAACATTTCAATGGATACACACCCACATGGACGCCTACATTTCCATGAATACACACCTGCATGGACGCCTACATTTCCATGGATACACACCCACATGGACGCCTACATTTCCATGAATACACACCTGCATGGACGCCTACATTTCCATGAATACACACCTGCATGGACGTCTACATTTCCATGGATACACACCCGCATGGACGCCTACATTTCCATGGATACACACCTGCATGGATACACACCCGCATGGACGCCTACATTTCCATGGATGCACCCCCGCATGGACGCCTACATTTCCATGAATACACACCCGCATGGACGCCTACATTTCCATGGATACACACCCACATGGACGCCTACATTTCATGAATACACACCCACATGGACGCCTACATTTCCATGGATACACACCCACATGGATGCCTACATTTCCATGGATACACACCTGCATGGATACACACCTGCATGGAAGCCTACATTTCCATGGATACACCCCCGCATGGACGCCTACATTTCCATGGATACACACCCGCATGGACGCCTACATTTCCATGGATACACACCCACATGGACGC